>QEPC01013826.1:5112526-5169847 GCA_003113815.1 Sphenodon punctatus
TTCCTGATGTATTTTGGGCCCCAATCCTGACTGGCTTAGCCTGGGCAAGCGGGCACCCTGCTACAGGCAGCCTGTCTCCCCTTGAAACTCTGCCCTCTCTTCCAGTCGTCTGTGTTTTAGGCCCCTCCACACCACACACCCATGCACAGATGCTGGGACGGAGGAGGAGAGTGGCGGAGGAGTGAAGAAACGCAGGGAGGAGCAAAGACCACGAAGAGACTTGAAGGTGGCTGCAAAGCGGGAGAAGATTTCGGTGAAGGGAGCTGAGGTGAAGAAGGGCTGAATTAGGGTCAAAGCAGAGGGCAAGGTGGATGACCTTGGCAGTGGAGTGTTGAACAGAGGTGAGAGGGTCAAACTGAGAGCAGGGAAGACTCGTAAACAGAAGGTTGCAGCAGACAAGCGCGAGAGTAGTGTGTGTTCTGTTTTCTGTTGTTTTTTTAATCCTACCCGTTAGCAATAAAGGAGTAGGCCCGCAGGGGGGCTTGAGAGGCTTGCTCAGTGTAGAGGGGCATCACCACACACCTCGCATAACTTACAATCGGATGAATCCTCCCCTTGCAGAGGAGTGTAGCAAATCTTGCCACACTTGAATACTCCTTGTGCGAGGAAGTGCAGGATGTGATCCTCACTGTGCTTGCCCATTTGTGTGCTCAGGGACAGTGTATCTACAAACATTTCTCTCTGGTGACTCGGGGCGGGTCTTGTTTCTTTGTTCTGTGGAGCTGCTGCCAGCTTTGGCTCCAAACTCCATGCAACAGGGAAAAGACTCCATGTTGAAAGAGATATCAGACGCTCTGGTGCTACAGCAGTGTTTCACTTAGCAAAGGAAGTTCTGTGCTGTATCTGGTTGCTCCACAAGTCAACAAAAGGTTATTCATGGGAGTCGGTGGACATTCCTGAGTCCGTCCAATCATTCAGCTATGCAGAGTTACCATGGCGCCCACAACAACAGAAAGAAACTATGCTTCTGAAATCAGAGCTCTCCGAGAAAATGGACAGGATCAAAATCTGCTTATTTATTTATTTATTCCAGTGAGACGTAGGTCGACTGAAGTCAACAGACTTCTTAGGAAGTAAGCGTTGTCCCAGTGGACTTTGATTTACTGTTACATGAATCAAGATTAACTTGTCGACCTTTACAAGGTTCCGTTTGGCTTTTACCGTGGCTTTATTGAGAACAGAAATGGGACTTGAATGAGTTTGAGCCACTTTTCTTTCTTGAGCCACTTTTCTTTTCTTCCTTGTGTGGCCTTTCAATAATAGGGCTGGGATGAGTATTTACTAGAATGAATCACTCATTTCACAGATTTCACGTTTTCAATTTTTGCACTAAGGGGTGTTAGTTTGCAAGAGCCCATACCTGGTTGCTAGCGGTGGTGGGGCCTAGGGAAGGGCGAGGTTTTGGAAGGAGGGGGCAGGGCTACACCCCTTTAATACAGGATGCTTATGAAAAAATACATGGGGCAGGGCTGCCTTGGAACCAAGGCAGCCCTGCCCCATGTATTTTTTCATAAACATCCTGTATCAAAGGAGAGGTAGGGCCACCCTACTGGGAGGTGGGACAGGAGATGGGGCAGGGTCAGGACAGACTTGGGAGAGTGGCCGGGCCTGCAGCAGGAGCAGGTGAGCTGTCCGCCGGTCAGCAAATACTGGATGTGTGGAAAGCAAGGAGTATCTGCTGCTTCTGAGGCTCTCGGGGGGTGGGGGGGTGGGTGGAGTGGGGCACACATTAGCAGCAGTGGGTCTCCCAGGGTCCCTTGGGGAGTGGTATCTGGAACCCTAGGGAGTGGTGGTGGTGGTAGGCCCCCAGAGCCTCCTGGGCAGTTGGGAAGGCCTTGCTAAGGTAGGGATGCAGGTCCCAGCTGTCCTGCCTGAACATTGTGTGGCTGAACCAGCCCGCCCAGATTGCCCCTTCCTTCCTGCCAGACCCCTCCTCCATGCATGGCCCCCTGGAAAATCCAGACACCTAAGGGGCTCCAGGAGTTTCAACACCACCGCTCTTGAGGGGCTCTGATGCAACCCTTGGGAGCAGCGGCAAGACCCTCAGGAATAACGTTGTTTGACCTCTTTGGCCCCTCAGAATTAACAGCAGTGGTGGTGATGGGGCTTCTGTGGCAGCACTTCTTGTAGGGCACCTCCAACCTGTGGGGTCCAGGGCGGTTACCCCAGTCGTCCCACCCAAAGGCTGGTCTTCTTGCCAGACATCAATTTGCAATCTTACGTTCCTAGCAGGCATTAAAAACAAGTCCAGAAGTGGGATTAGGTCATTGGGGGGAGGGGGGGCCGGGGGGGGGGAGCGTGTCTGTTCTTTAAAAGCACAGCAGAGCTGTGGGAACAAATGTTTGCGTGGACTGCATTTAGTTAGTTTTATTGCAGCACCGGTTTTCACCATGGCCCGAGTAAAAGAAAAGTATAACAAGCCATGATACACAGTACAAAGAAATACAAGAAGACAATATAAGACACCAAACACATTCTTAGTAACATCGGCTTGACTGTAATTGCTTAGGGTAGAGTCCTGCTCAGGTGGGAAATATGGGGGGAAAACCCACCTGCTTTGGTCCCAACCCAAGCATGGAGCAGCCCCATGTGTCTGGTAGCCCCTCCTGTCCCACCGAGGGCAGTGATGTCACGGCATTCCATAAGGTGCGGAGCTATGTCAGAAAAGGGTGGGGCTAAGGGATTCACCATCCTTTCCCAATGTAACAATAGAGCACAGAAATACGCAGAGAGGACGTTTGATGCACTTGGGGCCTGATGGGACCTGTTGGGGTCGGGGTGCTTATATCAAGTAGCCGCAAGAGCAAGCCCTCATAGGATCAGAGCAGATTTGCGTCAGACAGACAGATGGGATCAAACGAAAATTGACCAGAGGTAGGAAGCTCCAGGTCTCATGGCGGTTTTTTCATTTGACCTCTTTCCAAATTCTTAAATCTGGCCTAGAGCTGAAACAAGTACCTTCAAAAACAGGGATACCTGTTGAAATTGCAGTCCCTGACCCTAATCAGTACCTGATTAATCTACTCACTTAACATTGTTTTGTCCCAATTTTTGAGTTTTAACTTTGCGTCCCAATTCCTGTACCGACTTACCGTTTTACCAATATTACCAGTAGGTAAAATGGTAAATTGATAATAGTAGTACCTACCTGGTATTTTGGGGTAATCAGGTTCTTGACTTGGTTCTCGGGTACTGAGCAGGCACCCGATAGACTAATCGAAAATGTGGGTATTGCCTGCAGATAGTAATGGTTCTACCGGTTTCACCGCCAACTGATCCCTAAATCCAACTCTTATCCCCAGACATTAAACGGGCATTGTCAAGGGGATAGCAATGAAGAGGAAGGTACCAGCAGGTACTAAACTTAATACCCGTTACTAAAATTTAGCACTAAATTACCAGCAGGTACTAAATTAGTAAATTTAGTACCCAGGTTTATAACTGAAATGGGTACTAAATTTAGTACCTGCTGGTAATACCCATATTTTTGCGTACCACATTGGGTACCTGACGGGTTACCCAAGTACCAATCAGGTACCTAGATACCTGAAAAATCAGTAACTTCTGGTACCAATTTTTAATTTTTTCTGATTTACCGATCGGTATGTCGGGTCAGAAAACAGAAAAATTGGGACTGGCAGTTGGCATTCTGGGACCAGAAGTTCACGTTCCAGGATGGAAAATAACTGTTCCCTATCTACTCATTCCACATAACTCAAAATTTTATAAACCTCTATCATGTCCCCTCTCAGTCTTCTCTAAGCTGAAGAGACCCAGCTTGTCAAGCCTCTCTTTGTACGGAAGCCATTCCATACCCTTGATCATTCCATACCAGAACTGCACACAATATTCCAGGTGCGGTCGCACCATTGATTTGTATAGAGACATTATGACATCCTCAGTTTTATTCTCTATCCCTTTGCGGATAATTCCTAACATTCTGTTTGCTTTTTTGGCTGCTGCTGCACATTGGGCTGAGGATTTCAGTGTATTGTTCACAATCACTTCCAGATCGTTTTCCCGAATGGTAATTCCTAGCTTAGTACCCAGCATTGTGTACTCATAGTTTGGTTTATTTTTCCCTCTGTGCATCACTTTGCACTTGTCCACATTAAATCTCATCTGCCATTTAGATGCCCAGGCACCCAGTCTTGTAGGATCCTGTTTCTGCTCTTCACAGTCTGCTCGTGTTTTAACTACCTTGAATAACTTGGTGTCATCTGCAAATCTGATCACCTCACTCTTAATGCCCTTTTCCAGATCATTAATGAATACATTAAACAGCACCGGTCCCAATACAGATTCCTTGGGCACACCACTTTTTACATCTGTCCATTGTGAAAACTGACCGTTCAGTAATACAGCTAACGAGTCATAAAGCTAACAAGACAGATAACGACAAATGTCTCAGGGCTATAAAAGTTCCTTCTGTGCCATAAGGACGGTGGAGCTGTAAGGGGAAGGGCAATCTGTCAGCAAGGTGCGGAGTGTGAAGTGATAGTGTTTCCTGGTTGTTTCCTTGCTCTGTGTTCAGCAGGTTGAATGCAGTGGGACGACTGCCAGACACACCCAGCCCTCAAAGGCAGTAAAATGATCCCTCCTCTGCCCTCCAACCAAGCCCAGATCTTTCTAACGGATAAAAGGGGAGGAAGTGCCAGCTTGCAGGTTCAGAAGGACTTGGTGTCTTTAACTCCACTGAGCCTTGTTTGATTTCCTCCAGGGAGTAGAACTTAACCCAGCTGAATAGCCATGTCGAGGTCTGTGAGTTTCAGCTCCCGTTCTGCTGCTGCCCCTGGGGGCTTCAGCCAGGTCCGAGTCAGTTCTGTTTCCTCCACTCGTGGTGTAGGAGGAGGTGCTGGTTTGGGGAGATCGGGAGGATTTGGAAGCAGCAGTCTCTACAGCCTGGGCTCTGGCAACAAGAGGATTTCTCTGGGTGGAGGTGGCAGCTCCTACAGTGCCCGGTCTGCCTATGGATATGGCGGAGGTCTCGGTGCCGGCTTCAGTGGCGGGTTCTCTCCAGCTGGCATCCAAGAGGTGACCATCAACCAGAACCTCTTGACACCCCTCAATGTGGAGATTGATCCCTCCATCCAGAAGGTGCGGAAGGAGGAGAAGGAGCAGATCAAGACTCTCAACAACAAATTTGCCTCCTTCATTGACAAGGTGAGACGATGAGAACTGGTGGGCAACTCTTGAATTGCTTGTTAGATGAAGGCCTGATCCAAAAAGTTCATTAAATTTGACAAAGAGTCTCTCTGTTGGTTTTAATGAACTCAGGATCAGTTTGTAAGATTCTGGTGTTCCATTTTGACCTAAATGGGGCCAGTGGTTCGAGCCCGTCAACAAGGGGCTCTGTTTGAGTCCAAAACAAAACTAGGTTCCACAGCACCCATAAGACTCTGCTTTATATCTGTAACTCTTGATGGTCACTCTATTGCTACATCTCCTTCATCACCTGACCCATAGAGGCTAGATGTCTCCTGTTGTTGAGGATGACCTATGAGCTGAGGGATTCCCAAACTAGAGATCAAGAAGACCCCAAGTGAGCTTCCAGATTGACTCAAGGGAGGACCCCAAGGTGACTAAATCTGCCTTCCTCTTGCCAAAGCCCAAATCTGAGCATCTTCTGGAGCTCATGTCAGACCTTTTTATTTGTCCAAGCATTTAACAGGTAGAGATAAGAGTTTAGATGTGCAAATTCCCAAAGCTTTGGGGCGTGGGGCACAACAATTCCTTTTGTCTTTCAGTGGGGGTCACAGCTTAAGAAAAGTTTGGGAACCACTTTTTTAAGCTTGATTTGTAGAGCGCAAGGTTCAGTCCCCAGTGCTGGGAAGATGGTGGCCAGTAGGACCATTGTGAGCTCCTCTGATCTGAAGCCCACAAGTTCAGCTCTCTGGGCCCATGAGGATTCTGGGGTGCTAGGATATAAGGTTTTAATCCATCCAGTGTGAAGGACAGGTGCCCTGAGATCCTATTTACACATTAGTAGCTCCATTAAGATCACACCTATTTAACTATGTATTTTTACACCTGATGATAAATTAGTCTAAGGGACACTTGGAAATTATTGGTCTGAATCGTGGATTGGGATAATTAGCCCATTGTTGTTGTTATTTATTATTTGTTTAGCAATTCTATAGCACTTGCAGTGTTCAGAATGCGGCAGGGACCTTATCTAGTTCACCCAAGGAAACCCTGTGCATTTCCCTGTGAGGCAGGTGATTGTTGTTTCCATTTTACAGATGGAAAAATGAGGCTAAGAGAAAGTGACTGGCCCAGGGCCACCAAACAATTTGTATCCTTATCTCTCAGTTGTAGGGTGTCTTATTTGGATCCTAGTGGTGGCCAATGGGATTCTGACCCCTTTTGATGAGACGCTGAATGATTTTTTTGTTTTTTGACAAAAGCTTAAGACCTGGCATTGCAGAGTTGGCTTTATCTGGATAACGCCCCCATGAAAGAGATTGGAATTCCTCAGATGCTTTGTGTTTTTTTTACATCTAGGTATGAAAAGCTAGCCTAGCCCCCTTCAGCCACCGCCTTAGGTCTTGGCCTCAGATTCCTCTGGATAATACACTAGATTTGCCAAATTCCACAGTCCCACGTCAAGGGAGTTTACTATCCAGAAATACAGCCCGACACTCTGAATGCCTTCAGGAGGGCCTCTTCCTTTATACCCCTCCCTGCACAAGCCGTCAAGATAAAGGAACTAATAAACAAACACCAATATGTTGGTTTTTTTTTTTTTTTTTAAGTTCTACATGTCTTGCCTCTTTGACCCCACCCACAAACATCCTGTTTCCCTCAGTTCCTCCACAAGCACCCAGTGACCCCTAGGACCCTCTACAACTGCAGCCCCTGGACAAAAATAAATATATATGTGGTCCCTCCCTTTCCAGTTCCTGGATCTGGCTTCTGGATCCAGTTCCTAACCCCAACCACTGAAAAACTGAGCTTCTGGTAAGAGAGCAAAGACAAGGGAATGCACACAACAATAGGGGACAGATCCATGACATAATCCCATGACCTGGGCCCTCCTTTTCTTGAATACACCCCTTCCCCTGCAACTAGTATGTGTCCCACAGAGCTTGTACTCTATTTCAGAGTGGCCCCTCGGATGAAAAAGGTTCCCCACCCCTGACATACACCCAGCGCCTGCCCACTCCACAGACCCTCTGTCTCCTACCCCGCAATGCCCTCATGCAACTGTGACATTTTTGGTGAGGACCAAACCCAGGGTGGCAGCCCTAGTGGGCTGCAGCTTGGGGCAACAGTTGGCATGGTTCTTTGGGAGGCTAGAACATACACAAAGCCTAACTAGCCCCACTATGGTCTTTCACAGGATATGGCTTCCCCCCCCCCCCCCCCCCGCCCCCCCTCAGACAAGGTGGACATCGTGTCTAATGGAGGACAAACCTTTATCTTTATCCAAGACCTTTTCACTCAAACCCACTTTCTAACTGAATTTCCTTTTATTTCCTTGGTGATCCACCTGTTCCAGTTAAATCGTGGACTTTTAATGCAAACTGGGGCCAGTTGACCTCCTTCAGCTCCACCTGACCCTTCAGATTCTCCTCTACCTATGTTATAATCCCTTAATCGGGGACTAAGATGGCCAAGAGCAGGGGAGCTTGGCCCATTTAAGTCCTTCAGGAATGCTGAATCACAGAAGGATCACAGGTGCCAAACTAGTTCTCGTAACTAAAACCCTTCCTGCCGGCTTTCAGGTCCGGTTCTTGGAGCAGCAGAACAAGATGCTGGAGACCAAGTGGGGCCTTTTGCAGGAGCAGAAAACGACACGGAGTAACATTGCCCCCCTCTTTGAGGCCTACATCAACAACCTGAGAAGGCAGTACGACGGCTTGACAAATGACAAAGGCCGCCTGGAAGGCGAACTGAAGAACATGCAGGATCTTGTAGAGGATTTCAAGAACAAGTAAGGTGTTAATCTCATGGTTATAACAGTACGCCAAGCACGAGTGTGTCGAGTGGTTGGTGTGCAGGTTTCTAAAGTAGTGCTGACCTCATGACACTCCCCAACATAGTCCCATCAGAGCTAGCCTACCAGTTGGACAATTTGTCAGGCATGGTGGCCTTCAAGGTGGTGGCGTGAAGACTAGAGCTACAGCAGGTACCACATTTGTTACCTGTCAGTAATACCTGCACTTTTTGGGCACCTGAAGGAGTACCCAGGCCCCCCATTGGGGCTCAGTGCCAAAAATGCAGGCACTATTGGTTCATCCAGTGATGACCCAGGATGTCGATCCAGGCACCTGTGGCTCCCCGGGATGACACAAATTGCCGCCTGGTTGCTGCTCCTCTGGTCCTGGTCATTGTCCCCTGCTCCTTCCTGGCTCATGCCTTGTGCTGCTCAGCTGAGCTGATGCTTTGCTTTTTCTAAGGGGTGGGGAGCAAGGAGGCCTCTTCCTACCTGCTTACACCCCCCATATGGGTCTCCTGTTCCCAGGGGGGCACATGGGTCCTGTGTGCATGTCCATTTTGGGTTCCCCCAGGAACAAAGGACCCATTGAGGGGGTGCACGCAGGTGGGAAGAGGCCTCCTTACTCCCCCCACTCAAAAAAGCCAAGCAGGGAAGCTTCCAGCTGAACATCCAGAGGGAAGGGGAAGAGTAGGAAGCAGTGAGAAGTGACTGGACCAGGGGAGCAGCAGCCCAGTGGTTTGATGAGTCAGCCTGGGGATTTGGGTAGCCCGTCTGGTCGTGTTTGGTTACCACTTGGTGTCCAAATGCAACCAAGGAGAATCAGGCACCCTAGATTTGATGGAGGGCCTGACTTGCTGGGTACCTGGTTGCAGCTCTAGTCTAGACGTTTGCATGACTGAACTCGGTACCACAGTCAAGGAGACAGCTCTAGGGATTTGTGTGCTGGTTGGTTGTCCAATGGGCCACACATGGGCATTAGTGTTTGTGTGGTGTGTCTGAGTGTGTGTGACTCTCTCTGTTATTCTGGGCATTTCATGGCATGTAGTGACATTTGTTCTTGGTCCTTTGATCTTGGGCATTTGATTTGGGGAGGAGCAAATGTGATGCTGAGTGATTTAGGAAAGGGAGAATAGTCAGGGGTTGGGGGTTTTGCCGTATGTTTCTTTCTATGCTAAGGTAATGGGGGTGGGGGTGGTGATGATGATGAGAGGTGTAGTGAGGTGCGAATTCCCCCCCAGGGCAGCAAAGCACCTATGGCTGGCACTGAATCCCATTGAAATTGATGAGACTACTCTGGAAGTAAGTGGCTTGATGATCGCTGCTAAAGGTAGCGAGCTTAACTATCACCCTTCGTCTAAAGCAGCTTGTGTACGGCACAGTAAATTGTACATTGCTACCTGTGAAATTTATTTATATTTATTTCAGTGCTCTTTTCTTAGCCATGAACTCAGTGGGTGGTCTTGGGCAAGTCGCCTTCTCAGGCTGCTTTTATACATGACATAAATGGGTTCTTCCCAAGTGCTCGAGACAATCCCGGGTGTTATAAATGCTGGAGTTGCGTAATGTGTGAATGCACTATTCCCCCTTTATGCATGAGATCTTGCAGCCTTGTAAGACCCACCAGATGTGACTCTGAATCACAAGGCTGTGAGATCTTGCAGCATAAAAGGGGACTAGTATGTTCACACATTACAAAACTCCAGCGGTATTATCTCGAGCACTTATAAGAACCCATTTTAGTCACGTGTAAAGCCGCTTTTATACGAGCGGCCAGGGAAGCGCGTTCTTCAACGCGCCACTAGGAAAAGCTGCGCGGGGTGTGTTTACACGCACCGGAAGTGGCCACCTGCAATAGGAATCGGCAGCGCACCTGGCCTCCCGCGACCTCTTTGAAGACGCATTCTCTGGAAACCCTGACTTCGATGTTCCCAGAACATTTCTTTAAAGACGCCATGCGTGCCGCCAATTCCTATGGCGGGCGGCCACTTCCGGTACGTGTAAATGCACCCTGCACGACTTTTACTAGCGGCGCGTTGAAGAACGTACTTCCCTGGCCGCTCGTGTAAAGTGGCCTCAAAGTGGCCTCAGCCTCGGTCTTCTACATCTATAAAATGGGAACAATAATGACTTTCCTCACGAGGTGGTTTTGAGGCTGAACTAAGTAATGACTGTAAGGCACTAGTTAAAGGATTATTATCATTGTTAATCATGGATATTATTATTATTAATCATATAAATAATAATCGTTCCCAGGCCTTTTTCCCCAGGTGTTCTGTACGGGCCCCCTTTCAGGATATGGAATGAGAGACCAGAAATGAAGTGGTCTCTCTAGGCAAAGTATTAGGGTGTGCTTGTCCACCATCATTTTTCTATGCCAATAACTGAAAAATCACTTCAATTTGTCCCCCCAAAAAACTTATTAGCAGAAAAAATAATAATCAAACAGCCTGTTGATCAGATTGTATTTTCAGACCAGGCCACAGCAGTTTTGTCGTCCAGAGAACAAGAATAATATCCATCCCTCCCCACACCCAAAGCTTCCAGATCGGAATCCAGGCTGTTCAAATAGCTGATCAGCAGGGAGCAAAATTCCACCCTCAGTACAAGTTCCATTCTGGGCCTTGCTATGTAGGGGTCAGGGTGATCCCTGCCGATAGATTAGCAGGAGTTTGGGGGATGCAGCCTAGCCTTCTCTGGGCTGGGATCAAGGCTTCCCCAAATGGGGGAATCCAGTATTTTGCCCGTTTATGAATTTGATCGGAACCGGGGGTTTCGTTTGGTCTGATCAAAACAGGAATGAATGATAGGTCTGAACAAAATAATAATTTTTAAAGTGATCATTTTGTGCATGGGCAAAATGACAATGCCTATAGGCAAAATGGTGTGTACGCTGGTGCCACAACCATTTTGAGTATGGACAGCACCATTTTGCACATGCCCAATGACCATTTAAAACAAGTATTATTTTGACCAGGATTCTGAATGGAATCTTTTCCGACTGAATTCGGGTTGAAATACTGGACAGCTGTTCCATTTTCAGAAAGGTCTGTGAAAACAGAACAGCTGTTGCTAATCAATCACCCCCATTGCTAGGACAATGTATACCCCCTGCGAAACCTGTATGCTTCACAAAGTAATGCATCTGCCGTTAAAACAGTACCTTAGAAGCCACAGAGTGAAGGTGCTTTGTGAGTTTTTAAACAAGGGACTTTTCTGTCTCCTTGGGAAGGTCTAACACACGGTCACCCCTCACCTCTTTCTCTCTGACCGCACCCATGTAAGGAGCGGGGAGGGGATTCTATGGAAAATATATGAGTTGGCAAGCTGGATCCAACAGAATCAGAAAACAAATAGCACAGATAAACCCCAGGGTGTGTCCTGCCCAGGAGGAAGTCAATAACTATTAATCCCTGTGCAGGTGCAGCTGGGCCGTTTGTACCTGGCATTACAAAAAGCTAGGATCTCAGGTATGGTTTGCATGGACATCTTACCAACGGACGTCCCTTCTCCAAGGGGATGCCAAGGATGCTGAAAATGCAATTTGTGTCTTACAGGGTTGGCACGCGCACAAGGACCAGGGGATGGATCCACGGCATTGATCCATGATCTAGATTAGAGCTGAAATAAGTAATAGATACTATGTGATATCCATCAGGATATCATGGCAACTGCAGTATCCTATATCCAGTTGCATACCAATTGGTATCCAGTTTAGTATATCCAATATAGGGTACCCGGCCAGTCAGACACCCCATTGAATTTGGGGTGGCCAACTCAGGCACCAACTGGTACCCCATCACGACCCAACAGATGACCCAACTCCCCTGTCCTGTTTCACCTCACCAGCCAGGCTGCTGCTCCTCTGGACTCCTGGCTGCTCCCTGCTTCTTCCTGGCCCGTGTGCTGAGTGGGAAACTGTTCCCTCTCCCCCCCAAAAAAAGTTGAGTGGGGACTGAGTGAGGATCTCTTATCATCTGTGTGCACCCCCCCCATGAGTACAGCGCACTCCCCCAATTTGGTGTACCCAATTACTGCCCAATGGGCTACCTGAAGTGCAAACTTAACATTTTTTGTCCAGATTTTCTAACTTTACAATATCAGTTTTTCTGATTTACGGTATCCATTTTTCGACTTCCAGTCTTGATTCTTGTACCAATTTTCCATTTTGTCAATTGGTAAAATGGCAAATCAGTAACCTGGTAATGATGATACTGGGTGTTTTCAGGAAGTTGGGTACCTGACTCGGTATTGGTGGGCAAAATTCTCATTGACTTCAGCGGTGAAGGTGAAAGGATTTCCCTGTGCACTAATAGCCCAGCTGCAATTAACAAGCCCCATTGCTTCTTGCCCCCAGGTACGAAGATGAAATCAACAAGCGCACATCTGCAGAGAACGAGTTTGTGGTGCTCAAGAAGGTGAGATGCAGAAGCTTTCTGTGATAACTTGTCAAAAGGTTTAGGGGGAAAAATCATGCTTGCTTGACTTCAAGCATGCAGAAGGTGGAAAATCAAGTGTGAAATCTAGAATTTGGCCCATTGTAATTAGATTTTAGAATTTCAAAGTTGAAATGTTCAAAAAAATTTGCAAAAAAAAGACTTGCGTGTGTCAAAAACGATGGGTCGGGAGGGAAATTATGGCAATGAGAATTACGGTTTCCTGGTGGCCATTTTGTGAATGAGCAGTTTTTTTGTTTTTTAAAAAATATATATTTTAAGGTTTTTAATTAATTTAAATAAGGATCTGCAATACTGATTTACCAATTGGTCTGTGACCCAATGGGCTGTACGTCTCACCAGGCTGACTCGCTTTACTGCCGGGCTGCTGCTTCTCTTGTCCGGTTGCTGCTCCCGGCTCCTCCCCGGCCAGCACACTGCTCAGCTGAGCTGGGGATTTCCCTGCTCGACTTCTTCTGAGAGGGGAGAGCGAGGAGGCCTCTTTCCACCTTGTAATGGGTCCGCTGTTCCCAATTAGAACTGGATTGATGATTCACCACAAATGCTGTTTCCATCAGAAACGGACTATTCACCATTTCTGTGTGGTGCGAAAACTTACTGGTTTCTTGCTGCTTTTATCAGTTCCCATACAGGACAGCCTTTGTTCAGTACTTCTGATACTTTCGTTCTTCTACGTTGGTCGGTACTTTTGGTACTTTGAAAGAATTATAACTATGGAATGCAGAAATACCAACAAAGTACATTAATGTTCCCGAAAGGTCTGGGTTTAATGATGGTTCATTAACAGCTGATCCCAGTTAACTCCAGTCCAAATGAACTAAACCAAATGTGATCTGACTTCCATATCTGGTTCTCCTTCAGGATGTGGATGCTTCCTACATGAACAAGGTCGAGCTGGAGGCAAAGGTGGATTCCCTAACTGATGAAATCAATTTCCTGAGGAGTCTCTATGAAGCAGTAAGGAACCTTCTGTCTATCCTATTACATGCAGTTAAATCAGAAGACTGGCTTTACTTAAGGGCATGAAATTCTATCAATGATTGGTAAAATTATTGGGTTGTTGGAAAATGAGTGATATTTTGTGTTTTTATCTGTAATATACTCTAGATAGAAACAGTACTTCTTTCAGAGTGACGTCCACCAGGAGTTAATCCATGCAAGTTCATAGACTTACATGGTTTTAAAGAGGAAACTCAAATTTCATATATACTTAATCTGTCTGTCCCACCGAGACATGATTTAAATCCAGATTAAAGAGGTGTCTGGATAAGCGGATGGAGGGAGGAAGATCTGGAACACTGGGCTGAATGGAATGTGCAATTCCATAGTTGGGAACATAATCTCCATGTATCGGCCATTTGCATAGGTCCAGATATTCAAATGATCTGTCTTCAAAATATTAGTTTCCTGAATGATTTTGTTTGGGTTATTTTGTTTTCCTTTTTAATTGTCTTGGTCCATCATTTGCTAGTTGTTCGGTACTTTGATAACTTAAGAAGTGCCACACTTGGTCAGCGCAATAGTCCGTCCAGCCTAGCATCTTGTTTCCGACAGTGGCCACCTTTGGCCACTTCAGAGAAACGCACATATTTTGGTAGCAGTATTTATAATTACTTTCGAACACTAAATCAGAGGTGAGGATGGGAACCTTTCCCCTTTCAGGGCCCTCTTCGAAAATGAGTGCAAGCTCCAAATGCTGCATAGAAGTTGGGGAGAGCATGGGTGCGCTCAGGAAAGGAGGGGCCAGATCATGGATCTGTCCCTTATCCTTCTGTGCATGCCCTCCTTTCTGCTTACTTCCTCTAAGTTCACTCTTTCAGTGCATGGGAGGTAGGGGCTGGATCCATGAACCGGAAAGAGGCCAAATAAAAATTAGCCCCTGGCCTGAGTTTTGCCACTCCTACACTGAATAGTCCGTACCGAAGTTAACGTGGTTCTGAATGCGGAATAACCGAAATAAAATGAATGAAATTTCATTAGCCATTTCACTTCCTATTTGCTTTGAAATTTCATTAGGAATTTTACTTCCTACTTGAGAGCCAGTGTGGTGTAGTGGAGAAGGTGCTGGACTTGGACTTGAAAAGCCAGGGTTCAAATCCCATCCTAGCCATGAACTCACTGGGTGGCCTTGGCCAAGTCACAACCTCTCCGCCTCGGTTTCCCATCTGTAAAATGGAAATATGTAGTTTTTTTTCTCTCTCCCCGTGTTCCCCTCACCCGTGTCCATCTTAGATTGTAAGCCCACTGGGCAGGGACCTGTCTTTGAAAATCTGTGACTGTGACGCGCGGCATATGCTTAGTAGCGCTATAGAAATGATTAGTAGTCGTAGTAGAAGTTTCAGTAGGAATTTCACTTAAATATGCCATATTCGACAAATATGGAATTTGTGTTGAACATTCACGTCAGCCCTCATAAAAGGCCAGAACTCCAGGCTGAGTAAATTATGAAAGCAACCACTTGGTAAAGAGGTATTAGGTGGAAAAGTCATTAAGATTTCAGACATTTAAATACATCTACGATGAAAGATCCAAGCACAGAGGATATTCCTGAGTCACATTCATTTACGTTTCATTGCAATGAGCTGACGGTTTAGGATAGTTCTGTAGGCCGCTTGGTCAGTTGCCAATGTGGACTTTGGTGCTTTCAAAAACATGGAAACCACCCTGGGTGACAGTAATTTACAGTAAGATTTTTAAGCTCCCTGCTTAGCAGATCCGGCTTTGTCCCAGAAGAGCTTCACATTTCAACAGACAGCAGTCACGACTTTCCATTGGCAGGGAGCTCCCAAATAGTGCAAACTTAAACAGCAAATATTGACATTTCTTGTGGCCAGATGAGCTCACTGTAGCACATTGAAAAGAAAGCAAAGATTCTCTACCCTTGGGACCCGATCCAGTTTCCCACTGGATCTGATTTGATTTTAAAAGCACTAGTGGACCACCCAAGCTAATCAAAAAGTCACAGGTGCATTCCTCCAATCCTCCCAAGGACCCTCAAGACCAATTCCATGAGCCAAATCGCCCCCAGGAAAGTTCTTTCCTGTTGATGGTGATTAGAACGAGCTCATACAGAGTGAGTATCTCACACCATTCTGACCATACTAGGACAGGAAGAGAGCCGAATTGAGTATCCACAAAACGGCTATACCTCTTGAAATTGTAGTACCCGACTCTGTAATATCGGTACTAGTCAGCATTCAATTAGTTCCTGATGGACTGATTTTTCCAACTTCTATTACCTATTTCTTTAATAAATTACCAGTTTGCCGGTTGGTAAATTATAGGGCTGAAACAAAAGTGAAATTAATTCTTGCAAAAATCTTGCAACGCTGGCAAGATCTCATGAGATTCTTGAGAATCTCAGAAATACCCGCACATGCACAGAATGGCCCTGGTGGCCATTTATGCACACACACAGACCATTTTGTGGCTATTTTGAGGTTCTTGAGAATCTCAGAAGAACGCCTGATTCTTGCGAGATCCTTGAGATGAGCAAATCCTGCCTAGAAGCCTATTCTCAAAACGATTTTCAAGAAAGGTGAAATCTCATTTCAGCCCTAGTAAATTTGTAACTTGGTAATGGCACTGCTTGATATTTTCGGGTATTCGGGTGTCTGACTCGATACTCGGGTGCTGATCGGGCTCCTGATGGACTACTTGGAAATGCGGATACTACCCATGCGCTATCCGTTTCAGCTCTAGAGGAGAACGAAGGGGATTACCTCAAGCTGCATGACCACAGTCTTCCTGCTCTGCACATTACATGGTACACAGGCCATGCTTCTTGGCTCATTGCTGATAGCAGGTTCCTCTTACTGCTCTGTAGACCCCCTCGATGATGACTGACATTCCTCTTCCAACACCCCATCACACTCTCTCTCTCTCGCGCACACGCACACACACAGATAGGGTAGCTGGTTGTCCCTTGAAGCCCACCTGTGGCCCACACCGCATGTGTTGACCTCCACTACCTTGTTTGCTTTTATTTATTTATTTCAATTTTTTATCCCACCCAATCCCAGTGACTCAGTGTGGGTCACAATACAGAAAAAAACATAAATAATTACAATCCCTCATCCCAAACATTCCCCATGCTCTTATTCCAGTTCCCGCGAACCTTATCCCTGCTTGCCAAATTTCTGACCAAATTAAAATGTCTTACATTTCCTCTGGAGGATGAGCAGGCTTGGGTTCTGGCGAACCTCCAGTCTGAGGGATTTTCACAATACTTGGGCAGTCACTGAGAACCCCTCTCTGTGCACCGTCACCATATGAACCTGATGGGCAGATGGTATGCACAAGAGGGCGCTCCTGGGAAACCTCAGAAGCTGTGGTGGGACGTGAGAGGAGAGGTGGCCTTTCAGATGGAGAGGTGGCCATCTTGGGCTTTGTAGGTCAAAACCAGCACCTGGAATGGAGAGTGGAAAGCTTATTGGCAGGCAAGGCAGACTCTGGAGAACTGGGTTGTTGGGGTGATCCAAATCGCCACCTATTCCAATTTCCAATCAGAATTGTGTGTTTCGTTCTGGTCTGAACAGACAAAATTCTGTCCATTTCCAGACAGAAGAGATTTTTTTTAAAAACCAACAAATTGACCATTTGTACATGCGCCAAATGGCCACTATCCATACTCAAAATAGTTACACGGCCACCGCTGCCATTTTGAGCATGGGAAGCAGCCATTTGTGCAAGCACAAAGCGGCCCGACAGTTATATTGTGCATGTGCAAAAGACCAATTTACTTACGTTTTTTTTCTGATCAGAATACTGATCGAAAACTAAGGTCGCTGTTTTGTTTTCACAGAAATGTTTTGCAAAAACGGAACAGCAATTTCAACCCAACCCTATATAACTGGCTTCTAAAGCAATGGAGCTTCACCATAAATATGGCTACAGTACCTCCCCTTTAACAGGGGATGTTTATTAAAAATACATGTTGCAGGGCTGCACTGGAACCAATGTAGTCCTGCAACCTATTTTTCATAAGCATCCCCTATTAAAGGGGAGATATGGTAGCTCTTACCATAAAGCAACAAGCGAGGCTCCCAGAAACTAAGGTAGGAGGTGAATAATGGTGTTTCTTTTTTTGTGTGTGTGCATCTTCCTTGTAGGAACTTCGTGAGTTGCAGACACAGATCTCCGACACCTCCGTCGTCCTTCAAATGGACAACAGCCGAACCCTTGACCTAGACAGCATCATTGCTGAGGTCAAAGCTCAGTATGAGGACATTGCCAACCGGAGCAGGGTTGAGGCGGAATCCTGGTACCAGTCCAAGGTGAGTGACTATTTAACCCTTACTTTGGGGAACAGAAGTGGACGGAGGCTAGTCCAGAGTGACCTCTCTTGCTTCTGGGAACAAACTCACAAGCTAGAGCTGAAGGACTACCTGGAAAAGTAGGAATAATGGTACTGGATTTGATCTGGTGACACTGGTTACTAATCAGTATCTGATTAGTCAAGTCAACTTGTCAACTTTTATTTATATCCCGCTCTCTCTGGCCTATGGCGACTCGAGGCGGCTATCAACAAAAGTCAAAGGCATCCAAAAACCAGTAATAATTATAAATTCAGCACAAACAGCACAACCTCAATGACCCCTCAATTAACATAATAACATACCATTTCATAACACAATCCCTCATTTTTAACCATACCCCCCCGTCCCTCTCACAATCCAATATAATAACAACAAATCAATAATATTACAACATATCATATCCATATCAGTCCTTCCATGTGCTCCATCCCTGCTGCCACCAGGGAAGGAGCCCATCAAGTCCCCCCTTTACCCTGTTAGTGCCTGACAGGTCACCCAAGTTACCAAGGTACTGACTTTGGTGATAGTTTACCTGCTTCTGGTACTGAATTTCTGGTTTCGTTTACCAATTTTCTTGGTTTCCCGTTACTAAAATTGGTTGGTAAAATGGAAAACTAGCAACAGTAATACCCAGTATTTCAGGTAATTGAGTGCCTGACATAGTATGCACCGGGCACCAATTGGGTACCCAGCCATCTACCCAAAATTGCAACGACCTGTTTCAGCTCTGTTAAGGGTGTTAAGGCCATGCAGCCCATCAGGTTGGTGTGGTTAAGGCGCACCAGTTTATGTGGCCTATAGTATGCAAGGGAGTGATGTGAAACCATGTCTGACCTCCTTTGATTTCTCCAACCAGTCAGGTACCCATTCAAAGCTTGGTCTCGCACTGGATGTGGAATCCCATGTAGAACCAGGCCAGGACCCAACACTATAGCCTTCGGGGATGTCGTCGAGTGCTTTTCCCACTCATTCACCACACCTCTTACCTTTAGACTTGTCATGTTAACGGTGTCTTTTCTCATCTGGCTTCTTTAATTTGACTCTCTTTGGTGGTTTTTCTGCGTCAGTATGAGACACTGCAAGCCAGCGCCGGGAAACACGGGGAGGACCTGCGCAGCACCAAGACGGAGATCTCCGAGATGAGCCGCATGATCCAGAGGCTTCAGGCTGAGATTGACAATGTGAAAAACCAGGTGAGGACACGCCCAGGTTCTGTTACTAAGAGCTAAGACAGGGACTTAATCCTGGAGCCTAGGCACAACACACTCACGACCCCCCCCTCTCGTAGTCTTACCCAAGACTGGCCAATTATAAATAAGATGCAAACGTGGAGCCCCACTTATCTTCCACGCATCCAGATGCTCATCTGAAGGCGGCAATAGAGGGGAGGTGCTCCTGTGACGCATGCCCCCACCCACTCATGCCCAAGATCCACAATGTTCCATGTGGGGACAGACCAAAATGTGTGTGGGAAGGGGCGCACACCCATCCCTAGCCCATTTGATTCTCCCTTTCCCCACTCACTGGGTGTGCATGGGCGCGCCACGCAGCACACCCCGCCCCCCCCCGCCATGTCCATTTAAAAATGGCCACTGTAGCTCCAATCCCATCTTAAGGCAGGGGGTGGTTATAGTATAGGACCGACTTTATATGAGTCAACCATGCGATGCAGCAGCTAAAAGAGGAAATGCTATTTTGGGTTGTATTAACACAAGTATTGTCGGCAAGAGAAAGGAAGTGACTGTTCCTCTCCGCTGGGTGACGCCTCACCTAGAGCCCTGTGTCCAGTTCTGAGTCCTCACTTTAAGAAAGATACTCTCCGGTTGGAGATGGATCAGAGGAGAACAAGAAGGATATCGGGTGTGCAATTCGTTTTTTAATTACTAAAACAAACGAAGTCCCTTTTTTGTAATTAAAATATGAAGACAATTGACAAAGATAACAAAAATGAATGAAAACGAAGGTAAAAAGCTTCCATTTTTGTTACAAAAATGAAAAATAAAAGTAAAAAATCCCTGTTCATGCACAAATGGCTATCGAGGCCCTTTCCCGAAAGGATGCCAGCAGTGTCAGCACTCTTCTGGGAAAGGGCTGTGCAGGTGCGGAACGGTCCAGCAACCCTTCGCAGTGACTTTATTTTATTTTTTTAAATGGTGGGTTTTAAAATAAAATTAAACAAAAGAAACAAACGAAAGAAAGGCAACTAACGGTTTTGTTTATGACACTCCCCCACTCACCTCGAAAACGAAGGGTTTTTTTGTAACTGAAAAGGAATGTTGTGCCTGCTGCACGTCCTTAATGAGGAGGATAAAGTGGGTGGGGAGAAAAACCTACGACAAGAAATTGGAGGAGCGAGGAATGTCTAGCCTTGAAAAAAGGAAATTAAAAGGGGATACGATCAGTTTTCAAATATATAAAAGGCTGCTATTATGAGCAAAGTGGTGCTCAGTTGTTCTCTCTGGACCCGGAGGGCTGGACTAGGGGAGATCTGAAACCGGTATCTAATTTGGTACTTGCATGTTAATACCTGCATTTTTAGTACTGTTTTGAGTATTCAGTGGGCTACCTGATCACTGATCCAGGTACCCACTCTCCTTGCCAGGGCAGCCCCTCAGGAAAAGTCCAAACCCCTTTGCAAAGCCTTGTGTGTGGGGGGGGGAGGGGGAGTGCAGGGACTGCCCTCGCAGGGTAAGTGGGGGACCTCCCCCTGCCTGGGCAGCCCATCAGGAAAAGCCCAAGTCTCTTTGCAAAGCCCTGCATGGGAGGACAGAACAGGGATCCACTCCCCTACCCCCACCCCGCCTTCGTGCGTTGCAAAGAGCATGTGGATTTGCAAACAGCCTTTGTAACTGATAAGGCCCGGCCCTGCTATGCTGAGGGAGCTGGTCTCCAGCGCCTCCAGGCCACTTCTTGTCAAATTACAAAAGGTCTTTAAGTTCTCAGTGAGAAGGCAGAGAAAAACTGCCATTTGTTTGCTTGTTCTCGATTCCCAGAACGAACTGAGAAACTTGTTTCTCACCGAGAAACTTGAAAACACCGAGATCGAGTTTTGGCCCCAGTAAGTGCCCCCTCTGGGGAGGGGAGCTGAGAGCCCCCATAGAACCCGGTCCACTCTCTCCCTTCCCCCAGCAGCAGACTCTTGCCGTGGTGCTGCTGTCTCTAAGGATCCTACTTGGCCTAAAGCAGCCTCTGAGTGGTGGGGCCGCGGTGGAAGCCTTTGGGGAGGTGGTGGCACTATTGCAGGACTCCTCCACTGGAGTGGGCGGTGGAGAGGGGGGGCACCACTCCCAAAGGTGGCCCCTCCCAGCGGCTGTTCCTATAGGTGGTGGGATGTCCCTATTATGTTGTTAGCCGCCTCGCGTTGCCTGTGGTAACAGGGGCAGGGTATAATTTTTTTAAATAAATAAAAATAAATAAATTACAGGGGCAGAAGGAGGGGGCACAGGAAGCCCCCACCCATGAACTGGCACTTCCTGACACACACACCCTCCCCACAACAAAACTCACGGGTGGCTGCCATCGTTCAGGGCCATCCTTAGAATTTGAAGGGCCCAGAGTCAATATAAAATGCTGCCCTGTGGTAAGACCGGTTCTGTCCCGGTTGCCGTATCCTAAGCCTTGGCCTTTCAAGATCTGAACTCCCGTCCCCATCCATACAGCCATGTGAGTTCAAGAATTGTGGAGTCCAGCCAGGCTGAGACGTTTCTTCCCTCATGCGGTGGCTTTCAGTCCTTTAGTCAAACGGATATTTTAACCCCACAGTAAAATACATTGGTTGGAGTGTGCCCAGGAGGACTGGATCTGCACAATGAATAACCTGGAGCTCTCACTAAAGCAAGGAGATAAGCTCTTGTGTGAGTCACTCCCTGCCGTTTGTTTGGTTTGAGGGCAAAGTGGTTATGGCACACCTTCACTAGCAAACAGTTATCCAGGAAAGCTTGCTTGGAATGATGAATGAGAGCATGAAAGCCAGAAGGTTCAGTTCGGCAATAAGCCCCTCCTAGATAATGTTTGTACTGTGTGTACTACTTCTGGCTGTAGAACTGGGGACTCTGGGAACAGCCGCATTAGAAATATGAGGGAACGACTAGGAGGAGACACAGCAGTTCAACTGAGATCACAAGACCCTGCATGGTCCAGATATTTCCCACTCTTGCCAACAGAAGAGCTGTTATCTGAACTGCTGTCTCCATCTCTCATATTTGGGACCTACAGCAACTCTCACCTGCCCCAGAGTCCTGCTCCTGAAACCAACTTCATGCCTTCTGCCCCCTAAGCCTGGAACTCCCTCCCTGAACATAGTCACTCAGATCCTGCCCTCCCTCCTGAAAACCTACCTCTTCTGCCAGGTTTCCCTTGGCTCTTCTTCCCCACAGATGGCTCACTGATGGCTCCCTCTGCTGTCCTGTCGTTCACGGTCCCCTTTAGGGCTGGCTCCAAACAGCCATTCCCATTTTGCGGAAAAGTTCTGTGCCATCGGAATGACTGTCGGAATTCTGATAAGACAGTTTTGTGCACGCGCGGAAAATGGCAGCCCCCATTTTGCACCTCTGCAAAATGGCCTGTTTTTTTGTTGTTGTTGTTTTTTCTCAATCGGTCTGATCGGAATTCCAACTAAATGAGTGTTGGGTCCGATTTTCGATGAGCCCAAACGAAACACACGGTTCCACTGGGGGACAGAATCCAGGCAAAAAAATACAATTCACCTCTAGTCCTCTTCTCTCATGTAATTAAGATATGTGCATCAACCATTTCTCAACTTCATTAATGTAGCCCTGTCTCTTCCTATGTTTCCCTTTCCCTTATCTCTTCTCCCTTGTGTATCCTTGATGGTAATCTAGTCATTGACTGTTCAGTGCCAGGTACATTGCTGGTGCTATAGAGACTAGGGGTAGTAATTTTGGTTTTGGATAGAACCAAAATGGCCTAAAAATGGTTGTTTCAGTTTGAAAACCGTAAACAAAAAATTGTGGTTCTTTTTCAGTTCTGATGTTCTGATTTTTTTTTCATCCCCCCTCCCCCCCAGTGGGAGAAAATCCATTGAAGTCAATGAGGCTTATCCCAGGCCCCGCGGATTCCGTATGCACCCGCGCAGGATCCACACGCACCCCCATTGCCAGCCCATTGTGTCACATAGAAACCGCTCTGTGGGAAATGGGATTGGCCTTAATGAGAAAAAAATGCTGGGGGGAGGGGAGGGGAGGAATCAATGGGGGAAAAAACTAAAAAAACAAAACCGGAATTAGATCCAAAATCAAATAGAACCGAAACTGAAATTCCTCCCGTAGTCCCATCCCCTAATAGAGACATAATAATAATGTATGGCGACTAGAGCTGAACTAAAGTACCTGCAAAATCAGATATACTTATCAAAATAACATTGGGTACTAATTTGTATTAGATGTGGCCGTGGCTCCAGTGATTTGATGTACGCATATTCCAAACCTGTGTTTTGTCTGCAGAGCGCCAAGCTGGAGGCAGCCATTACCGAGGCTGAGGAACGTGGGGAAATGGCCATCAAAGATGCCAGGGCGAAGCAGGAGGAGTTGGAGGCCGCTCTGCAAAAGGCTAAGCAGGACATGGCCCTCCAGCTGCGGGAGTACCAGGAGCTGATGAATGTCAAGATGGCCCTGGATATCGAGATCGCCACCTACAGGAAGCTGCTGGAAGGAGAGGAGAGCAGGTGGGTACAAAGTGCAGCCTGGACAAGATATGATTTTCATGCTGCAATAGAGATGAAGCGGATCTTTGTTGTGGATACTTACTGTGAGCACCAACTGCTCCAGTCTGGGTCTGACAGAGCAGCAACTCTTGCTCCTTTTCCCATAGTGCAGTTTCATTTTCTGCATTCACAAAAAGCATTTTTAGTGCACATGCCCCAAGGGAAGATACGCTGGGACAGGGGGAGCAGTCGGAACAAACTGCAGAGATCCAGTGCGGAGGATCTCTGCAGCCTCTTCTGAACATGTGGATTAATGTGCATCAGAGACTTCATATGAAAATGTGGATCAGACACTTCATGAAGACGAACAGGGTCCATCTCAACTCTCTAGTGTAAGGAGGAGATAGTTGACCGTTCAGGACCAGTTACATCAACATGGATGGAATATACTACATCTGATTTCTTCATGAAACTCTTCAGAGCACAACGGTCACTTAATTCTGTCTTGGGGTATTTTCCTAACCCCAGGTTCACAAGTCTTGAAAAAACTTGCAAGCTAATGGCTCTCCAACTTTTCCTTTTTAGAACAATGTCACCTTCACACAGGTACACAATATTCCCAAAGGAAAGTTGGTTACCATTAACGATAGTTAACTAAAAAGCCCTGGGGTAGAAATCTACCCTAATGTGTTTTGCCATGGGGTAGAATTATACCCCTACCCATTTCAATTCAGTTAACATTACTAACTTACCATTTTTCTGGCCATTTCCATTAATCTGTCCATTGTTCCATGGCCCCTCTTGTGTGCATCCATGACTACAAGAACAAAAAAACGTGGAAATTCGGAAAGATGTTAAAACGGTAACTTGATAAGTTGAAATGGTTGTGTAGAATGGAAAGGCAGCAATTTGAAAATGTTGGTATTTTGAGTAGTCAGTTACCTGTCCCAGTAAATGGTGAGTATTGCCCATAGGTACAAAATATGCTACCTAATTCAGTTCTAGCTGAATTCTGGCATCGGTTAGTCTAGCCATTCACCTCTTGATGGCAAAAGGTCCATTGATCCAATAGAAAAAGGATTAAGCTGTATCAGGGGGATGGGGAGGACCTATGTTTCCTGGGCCAAATACAGCCCGTGACTTTGTATTTGGTCTCATCCAATTCCTGTATTTTGCCATTGGATTCAGTCCTTATCCTTAAATGCTGAATGAGCGAGCTCAAGGGAAGAGAGTGGAGCTTCACTCAAAGATAGTGGAGTGATCCATAGCATGAATTCATGATCGGGACACCACCCACCTCCCTTCCCCCATCCAGGTCACACCCCTTAAGCACCCTGGCTCCCAACTCCTATCCAGCCCAAAGAAATTGTACTAATTCTGAAAGCCACCCACAGGTGGGAAAGGGTTCCCACCCCTGGCCTATATTGTGTAGTCAACAGAATATCTCCTGAAGGGATGGAGCATATTTATTGTGAGAACCCAGCTGTGTCTTATGAATTTTTAATACGGAGAAGAGTAACCCATTTCCATTGTATTGTGCCAAATGCCTCTGGGCACCATAACAGATAAAGAACGTTGACCAGTGTTTTCTCTTCTTTGTTTCCCTTTATTTACAGGTTGGGTAGCGACGCGTTTAATGACATGAACATCTGTGAGTTTGCTGTATTATTTATTCTTTCTCTTACAGATAAAAGGAGGGGAAACCCAACCTCTCCACACAACACACGGGGTCTTCCTCTAGGGGAGAGGGTGCGAGAACCAGGCACATAATAGAGACAGTAGCCAGATGTCTTATTGAATTGAAATGAATACCACTTTTAAAAGTAGTGAATTCCGTTTGGGTTTTCATGTGCGCCAATATATCATTCAAATTCACACCTTTTCAAGGTTCACTGAATTTGCTTGTTCGTTGTTGATCGTGTTTATTGTTACTTTTGACTTTTTCGTTCTCGTTCATTTGTATTGTTCATGCTCTTTGGCACTTTGGCTGTTCAGTATCAGCTGAGCTATTTATACTGACTACTGGAGTGCGATCTTCGTGGGGCTGCCTTTGGTGACTGTTCGGAAGCTGCAGCTGGTGCAGAACACAGTGGCCTAGATTGTTTCGGGGTGGGTGGGTCGCCATGAGCACATTACATCAGTGCTCTATAGCCTGCACTGCCTTGCTGTAGCTTTCGGGGCACAATTCAAGGTGCTGGTTTTGACCTTTAAGTCCTAACTGGCTTGGGCCGCGTATATCTGAAATACCGTGCTTCCCTGCTCCTTCCATGCTTCCCTGTGATTGGCTGGGAGTGCCCTCTTGCAGGTACCATTGGTCAACCTTGTCTGTATGACAAAGGCCTGCAGGGAGGAGCTTCTGGGGAAGGGCAGGGCTTTAAATTTAAATAAATTAAATAATAGAGCTGAAAGCAACCAGTACTGGCAAAAGCTGGTATATCTGTCAGATTTCCGGCACCTGAATCGAACCGAACATTTCAAGTATTTTTCAGTACGTGAACCGGCTTTCGATTGGGTACCCAATACCGAGAACCGACTACTGAAATCCTGACATAGTCAACAACCAGTATACCAAAATACAAAAAAATCCCCAAATTTCCTCCCCAAATCTGGGACAAACTCAGGACAAATTTGGAGGGATTTGAGGGGATTTTGTTGTATTTTGGTAATCAGTTATAGGTATTTTGGGTTCTCAAACAGTATTCGGATACCAATTTGGATACCTGGAAGGTTACCCGAGAATACAGGTATGACCCATGAGTACCAAAACAGGTATCTGCTTCAGCTCTACGAACACTTAAATCTGCTTCACTTTGGAGTTACTTCTCATTAAAGTTACTTTGTGTTCATGGAAACACTGTCCTCCAGAGTGTGTTATAGGTTTCTGCCTAGAGCTGAAAGAAATAGGTCATTTTGTATCCAGAAATATTATTCTAAAAAACTATTTGTCACAGAAATGATATTTGCATATCTGTTTTTTTCTGGTTATTTGGTCACTTTGGTATTTTGGTCACCAGTATTCAGAATTCAGTACATCATTTCTGCACCATTTAGCACTATTGTGCTCAAAATAGTTGTGCAACGGTGCTATTGCACTAGCTCAGTAACATTGTTGTACAACTGTTCGGTTTACAATAGCACTGAATAGTGACCCAAAATCCTGAATTCTAAGGTAACCATATTACCAAAGTGTCCATATTATTATCAAATTGACAGAAATAACCGAAAGAAATGACCCCAAATAAACATATATTTTTAGTATTATTATTTTTTCATAAACAAAGTGGAAAATGAATAGTGCTTGTATCTGCTTTGGTGGAACTCATTCAAAATGGATCAGTTCGCCAAATACAGTATTTGCCACATATATTTGTTTCAGTTTTTCTTTTGTCAGAGTTGGTAAGGTCTGGTTGTAAAAGGAGTAGAGCTGAAACGTGTACCCCCCAAAATGGGTCTACCCAGTGAATTTCCGGTACTTAAATCTTGAACTGATGTCCTTAAAAATCAACTTCCAGTCCCAGAAAGTGAACTTCTGGTTCTGGAAAACTAACTTCCAGTCCTGGTTTTTGGTTTTCCAACCCAATATACCAATCAGTAATTGAAAAATTGGTATCAGAAGTTATCAACTTTTAAGGTTTCTGGGTGCCTGATTGGTACTCAGTTAACCCAGCTGGTACCTGTTGTGGTGCCCAAAAATACAGATTTTATCAGAGGGTACTAAATTAAGAAGTACCCATTTCATCTCTAAACAGGAGTTATCACTGCTCCAAACTAACATTAAGTTAATGTTAAGTCTCACTAAATCGTTCTACAGAACATAACAAAATACTGATAGGACCAAAGTAAAATTAACAAAAAGAATGAATATTCAAACTTTACATAATATTCCTCCAAGGCTCAGGGTAACAACATCCTAAAAACATAATTGACGACAATAAATAATAGATAAAAAATATTTAAATTCCCCAGCCCCTATCTCTGCCCACCAAACATTTGGCCAAACAGAAATGTCTTGCATTGCCTCCAGAAGATACTCGGGTTTTGGCAAACCGACAGGGGAAGGGAGTTTTACAATAGTGGAACGGCCTCTCTGTGAGCCTGTACTGTGTGAACTGGGTATGTGAAAGAGGGCACTCCTAGCTGACTGCAGGGCCCATGATGGAGCATAGGAGAGGAAGATGTCTAGCAAGGAATATCTGAATATTTGGTGGGGTGATTGAATATGCAAATTTATGAATATAAAATTTCATATTAATTTCTGTCCTAAACAGGATATCCAGTCTAACCACATTGGGTTTCTTTTTCCCCACAGCTGTCTTCCATTCTAGCAGTGGAGCCGGTTATGGCTCAGGCAATTACGGCTCTGGTGGTTACGGTTTTGGGAGTGGGATTGGTTTGGGAAGTGGCATGGGCACTGGAGGGCTCAGCTTCTCCTCTCCAGGAGGCTCAGTCGGCATGAAATCCTATTCCGTGAAAACTTCTTCTTCCCGGAGAAGCGACAGGAACTAAGAGCTCCAGAAAGTCAAGGTCATCACTGCCTGAAAAGAAGCCAAGCACAACCCCCAAACATGGGAAGAGAAAATACTTTCATTGTATCCTGACAGCAGTGATGAATGAGATGCCAATAACACCGCATTTGCATACACTCCCCTCCTCTCTGCAAACAGTCCTGGGCTTCAGCCTGACTCATTTAAGCTGACGGTAGCTTTGTTATCGACTTCAATGGGAACAGACCGAAGCCTGTGCAAGGGTGGGAAAAAAATAGCAATTTAATTTTTTTAGATTGCAAAAGTTGACATTTTGCTAAAATTCAGAAAAAAAGATTGAAGGGCTAAAAATGCAACAAAAATGACCTGCAGTTTTCCTCTAAGAGGATAGAGCTGATCTGCAACACATATCCACCAAAATGGGGATACCCTTCGAAATTACGATATCTGATAACAGCAGGTACTAATGGGTAATTACTAATTAGTGCCCAACAGTTGGCCGAATTTACTGATTTCCATTCTGATTTTTCTGACTTGCAGAACCAATCTTTTGAGTTCCCGTACCAATTTTCTGAGTTCCTGTGTCAATTTTTCTATTTTTTCTAACTGGTAAAATGGTAAATTGGTAACAGTAATACCTGTTATTCTGGGGTAACTTCAGCAGAGAACGCAAAGTTTAGGGGTGTTAACCATTTCACCTCTAGGGAACCTGGGGGACCTAGACCCTCTCCTTGATCATAGATACACTCAAGGCCCAACCTGGGAGCTCATAACCCTCTCTCCCTGTTCTTCCTGCTAGTCATGGTTCCCATCCCCAGGGAGGGGGCAGCAGACAGCGCTGTCCAATTGCCTCCTGCCCAACCCCAGGCACAAGGTTATCATTTGGCAGTGGGAAGAAGGGAGAGGGAGAGAAAGGAACGTGAAGGAGACTTGGTAGCTAAAGGACGATGGGAGGCAAGGGTTCAGTGAAGGACAGGGCTACATCAGAGGGGTGTGGCAAAATAAGCTTTCCTGCCTCCTTTCTGACATAGCGTATTACAATTCCACCTCTTCCTGAATGTCATGACGTCACAGTGCTCTGAAAGTGGCATGACCGAATCGAGAAGGGCCAGGAGTGTCTTGTTCACCACGCCCCTTACAGAGCATCAGGAATTCATGGTGCCCCAAAGGGGCAGTGCCATGGGGAAGAATAGGAGGATGAGGGCCTTCTTCTCTTCCAGCACCCCTGGTGGGAGCAAAGGGGACATCTTGTTCTAGGGTTCCTCTCAATTCGCTGCAACTGCTCCTGCCCTCTAGCAGAACTGGACCCTGACAGCAGCAGTAGGGAAGTTGAGGAGGAGAGTCAGGAAAGGAGAACAGCTCCTCCTGTTCTGCACATGCTTGGAGGCCAGGGTGGGGAGGTCAGTTTCCCCCTCTAGTCAAATGATGGTTGCTCCCCTGTTTTTCTCAGTGTAAATCCTCTTTATTGTGACAACTCAATGGGTCACTCCACATTCCTTTCTCCTCCCTTCCCCTGCCCTGAGCATCCACCCAACCAGGAGAGATAAGAGCTTATGTTTCCAGGGTTACACTGTTCAAGGCAGCCGGGCTAATTTACACCTGTTGAGGATCTGCCCCTTTAAACAGCTGCTGTGGCTGTCAGGGCTCTTTCTCAATGTGATTCGTGATTTAACACTCGACTCCTGAGCTAACATCCTGCTTTTGGTCACAGGCTAGAAACTTGCATTTAGCCACGGAAGCAGCGACGTTCTTCCAGTTTCCCTTGTTTTCTTGTGAGCGTCCCAGAGCGCAAAATAATTACCAACTGCAATGTGATTGCATTCGCCACCACAGTCTCCCTGTAATTTAACAATGGATGAAGCTTACTCAGTTTGTGGAATGGGGGTGTATGCATGCATGTAACAGGTGTCTCTTAATAAAATCCTTCCATTGCGTTCATTTTCACTGTCTGTGTTTTTTTCCCCCCCCAATCTGACCTTTGAATTTGCAAATAGGTCAAAATGTATTGTTTGTTTTTTGTATGAATCTTTGAACCTTTTGTTTGGAAACGTTCTGCAAAATCGGAATTGGTTGCCAAAATTCCGGTCGGAATTATGACCAGATGCTTTTGCGTACGCACGAATTGATGACTGTGATTCTGCTTTGGTGTAAAAATGGCCACCGCCATTCTCTGCATGTAAAAAATGGCTGCCACCGTATAACGAGATGGCGGCCACCACGTATTATGGTCGGTCTGGGCATTCCAATTGGACTGAACGGAAATAAAAAATTGTCTCTATGCACATACAGAAAGTGTCCGCCGCCAACTTGTTCTATGATGTTGTCCTTTTCATGCATGTGCAGAACTGCGGCTGCCATTTTGCCCATGCAAGGGTCGTTTTCTTTTTCATTCAGTTAGAATTCTGCTATGAAGAAACAAAATGTCTGATTCCGATGGAATAGGAACTGGACAGAAATTTTGCTGTTAGTCGTTGGCTAGGTACAACATGAGAGCACTGGAGCCAAAGGAGACCTGAGCTCCCACTTACTTCTCAGATGGGTTGTGTGTCTCTACCCAAGAGTCCAGGCCATGCTCTCCATCCCACCAGCCAGATGCCAAGTCATTGATCCACCCCCCTCCAGGTACAGCCCAGAGAGGTGAGAGCTACCCCCAGAGTGGGCAATGACTGAGGCTCTCCAGTACTGACTCTCAGGCTCTCCCAGCAACACTGACACTGGACAGAAGGGGATCAATATGTGTGTATGGAGAGAGAGTGTGACACTCTTTGCACTACAGCTCCAAAATACACCAGAATCATCTCCAAGTAGAACTGAAACAGATACCTGATTTTGTGCCTGTGGATTACCAAAATCCCTTTAAAAATCCCTCAAATCTGGGAGGAAATCCAGTATTTCAGTATACCAGTTGTCGATATTTTGGTGTTTTGGGTACCTGATTGAAAATCAGTTTGAGTACCAAAAAGTACCTGAAATGTTCAGTTCAATTCAGATACTGGAAATTTGACTGGTATACAGTTTTCGCAGGTACTTGTTCCACCTCTACTTCTATCTACTCAGGATTAACTGCCCACTTAATGCAGATCATTTTATTTATCCCTGGTCTGATGGCATTGTTTGTTAGGTTCCTAGCATAGAAACTTGTGTCTGTGTTTGGGATAGTGTGTGAAACAATCGGGGCGTGTGCATGTAATGCATGAAAAAGCATTGTGGTGGTCTTGGCAATGTGAATATGTTGGTAGATGGCTTGTAGGGTTGGGGAAGTTGACCTGAGTTTTAGGTTGAGTTGTAGGTTTGGGGGAGTTGAGTATGATTGGAAAGTTGATTGTGAAAGCTTAAGGTAAGAGTGGTGAAACTTTCCCTCCCGGGAGGCCACTTAGAAAGCTCACACACGCTCCAAGGGCCACACAGAAGTTGGGGTGGGGTTGCCTAACAGATGAACTCAAGGAAAGGAGGGACCAAATCATGGATCTCTGCCATGCATCTGTCCCCTATCCTTGTTTGCATGGCCTCATCTCTGGTCCCTTCCCTTGAGCTCAGTTTTTCAGTGATTTGAGTTAAGAACTGGATCCAGGGACCAGATCCAGGAAGTGTAAAGGAGCCACACACAAACTTGCCATGGGTTGCATTTGACCCCCGGGCCTGAGGTTCCCCCACCCCTGTCGTAAGGGGACAATCAGGCCCCGCAATTAATTGAGACACAGGAATCTCGACTTCCGAAATCGGGACTCTTCAGAACTTCATAGAACTTATTATGTCAAAATGTCTGTCGCGCACAGCACGGTGGAAGCACATCAGCCCCCACTGCGTCCCTCCCCAATTTGGAGGGCTCATTCTCACAAGCACGGACAGTTGCTCCAGAGGAGTTACTACCTCTCTTTACCTCTGTTTCCATAAGCAGGGGTTAAATAACTCCTCCCTTCTCCTGCGCTCCCTGTTTGGGAACTTTCAGGCAGCTAGCCAGCAGGGGGAGCCAGAACAACAAATGGTCAGCAAGACGGGAGTACACAGAGGTTGAAGCAGAAAAATTATCAGTTTGGGGCTGGGCTGCTTTCAGGGAGTTCTTAGAATGGGGGAAGGAAGGGAAGACTCCATATCGTGTATCCGTGCCATTATGAAATGGGTAGTATATTGCTACCACCCGGTAATGTCCACAAAAGTATCGTGTTAGGTGTCCGCCCAAATACTGACATGGCCCCCAGTGTCCCCCCAAATACCAAATATTTCCATTACTGAGTTACTAATTTACTGATTGTTACCAATTAGAACAGCAAGTTAGTGCAGAAATTGGGACAACATGTTAAAAAAAATAAAAAATGGTTCCAGAATTTGGAAAAACGGTACCAGAATTCGAGCAAATTGGGATGAAAAACCAGTAAATCAGTACATTGGGCATCACACTGAGCACTAACCAGGTACTGAATAGTACCCGATGCTACCCGGTCAGGTTGGGTGCCGCCATTTTGGCGAGTTTACCAGTTTTTGCATCTTCAACTTTAGCCATGTGCCCATCCCTTCTGTTTGAGTGCATGCCCTCATTTCCATTCTCTTCCTCTGAGCTCGCTCTTTCAGTGCTTGAGGGAAGGTATTGGAGCCAGGAGCCAGATCCTTGAAGTGGAAAGCGGCCAAATAAAATATATTCAAAGGCTACATTTGGCCCTCGGGTCAGAAGTCCCCCGGCCCTGGACTACATGGTGCTAAATCTCTACTGAAGTGAAAGAAAACTGGCAACTCAGGAACCCTAGACTATGCAAAGGATCCAGGCTGTTTTCTCATAATTGCAACTGATGTTTTAATTAAAAAGCAAAAGATCAAAGCAGGCTGAGTTCAAAGGAACTGGATGGGGAAAGGAAGCACAGGGAATAAGTCGTTCTTCAGATATGCCCCACTCCTTGTAGAATGGCGCATCTCAAAACTGTGAATGGCCAGGAGTGGTTTGTTTGGAGTTGGAAACATTAGTTGATTCCATCGATCCACATTAATATAGTCATTGATTAATTTAAACAATCAAAGCACTAAGCACATTTAAATACAGTCTACAAAAATTAAGTAACATTAAACATTTGTATTAAAAAATCAGTGTGCATGTGTAAAATGGCCACCGGAACATTCTGCGTGGGCGCAAACGGTGCTGACGCTGCTGTCACCATTTTGGGAAAGAGTATGGATGCATAGAACAGTCGCAGCGGCCATTTTTCAAAGGTGCAGTGATTTTTAATTTTTATTACAAAATGGATGCCCTTTTCCTTCCTTTTCATCCATTTTTGTTACCATAGCCTATTGTTTTTGTATTTGAATTACTAAATCTAACAGGCCGTGTTCATTATAGTAATTAAAACAAAGAAAATAAACTGCACCCCCCTAAGTATTACCTTTCACTCAACTAGCCAAGCATGTGCAGCTGAGACCATGCATCTTTGGGAATGTTGCACTCCTTGTCTCTCCCTCTGTTCCCCTTCCTTTGTCTCCCCCATCCCCCTTCTCTCAGATTGTAAGCCCTATGGCAGGGACCATGTCTATTCCATTACTTTGTAAAGCACCAGGTACATTGCTGGTGCTATATAAATGCTTGCTGTTAATAATTAATGAATTAATAACTAGAGCTTAAACTAGTGCTGTACTTAATAGGTGGGAAATTATTTGTTGAGTATTTCCGAGGTCTGAGGACTGTATAACTTACCGTCCAGAGAGGTCCCACGCCAATGCGTGGCTTCTTCCCGGGTTGTAATTTTTTTTTGGGGGGGGGGAATCCACTGAGCATCCCTTTCTGAGCATGCTTGGCCCTTTTCAGTGATGGCACTGCCATGCTGACGCTGCCAGCACCATGTTTGAAAAGGGCTCAGAAAGGGCCATCGGACCTTTCTGGGCGTGCTTAGTTGTGTTTCCCCACCCCCCTCAAACTTACAGCTAAGCACCCCATCTTCAGCCTGCGCTAGGACTAGCACCAGCCTCTGAGTCCAGCCCCCATTTACCTGCTCTCTGTTCCCCTTCCCTGCACTTGGATGCATGCAGCTGAGGTTTTCCGAGTTCCGATTTTTCGGGGGGGTCCTCGGAAATTCAAAACTTGGAAAACCGAGTTGAGTGTATCGGTCCTCTCTGTTTTCCAAGGAAAATCGAAGACTGAGTTGTAGCACTAGTTGAAACAAGTAACCATTACTATCCAATATCTGGTCAGATACTGACTGGTATCCGACGGTTATTTGATTAACCATTTACTGCATCGCCCTTTACCTAATTACTATTTACTGACTGCTGTTTACTAATACTGTTTACCACATTACATGAACAGGTTTTGTCTTCCCCCCTCTTTCTTTTACTCCCTCTATCTGGACTGGTCTGGTTAGGTGTTAGACAGTAATGTTGTAAACAACTGGTAAATGTTAATATTCAATATTCCGGTTCGGTGCTCAATCACCACCAAGCTATCAGGAATACTGGGATATAATTATGGATAATCTTTTTCCTATTTGTTTTAGGTCTCTGGGAACTTAGACTAATTTTTAAAGTGGCCCGTGGGAGGAAACATTTCCTCAATGCCAGTATGCCGAGAAACGCCAGACTTCAGACACGTAAAGCAAAGAACTAGTGAGTGACCGCCTTTCTTACCCACAGTTACTAAGAACTTTTTGCAACTTAGAGTTATCTTCTCTGGAAAGAGGAGGACCTAGAACTCTATGACTCAATTTCTTCTTCTTCATAGCTCTATGCTAGATGGTCTCAATCTTGTGAGGTGCTTATAACAAAGACCTTGCAATGGGAGGACTGGAGTGAGCTAACCACTATAAGTGTTTGCAGGATGCAACCCTTTATAGCTCCTCAGTGCCCTTCTTAAAATTTCCCGTGCCTTATATAGCTTTGATTAGGCTTCATTGAACTAATGATGTTGATGCTATGCTAGACGCTTACTGCTGGGTAGCCCAGGAGCTAAGCTTGCCAAAACCTAACCATGGTTACCCTGTCACAGGCCGCCAATACCATTTAGGCTTTTAACCTGTGGAACTTCCTTCCCCTGGAGGTTCATCAAAGCCCAACCCTGAGCATTTTCCAGAGAGAATTAAGGCCTACTTTTTATTTTCCCAAGCATTTGGTAGGTTAGAATAAGGGACTTGTGGGGGATTATTAAAATAGTTTTATGTAATTTTATTATGTTTTTAATACATCATTAGTAGTCTGGAACCTTAGGGAGAGGGTGATCTGCATACTTCAATAAATAAATAAGAAATAAACAACCCATGTGTGGGCTTAGTTGTACACTAAAGCCCTGCACTGGAACAGTGTCTATTAGCTGTCTTATGGAAACAATCCAGAGCTCATGGCACCAAAGCTGTGTGTGGCTTTCTGATAGTACATCATGCTAATTGCTAGCTACGCTGGGAAGGATCTCATCTTCTCGGCACACAGGTGTTATCAAAGCGCTTTGTTCCCCCTTCCATGTTTCCTTTATTCCCCTACTCAACAACAGATGAAAAATGCAACGGAAACTCCTGAGGACAACTTCCACCCAGACAATGAGGCCTTCCTGTCCAAGATCACTCTTGAGGGGGGGGGGGGCCGCTAGCAATTGAGGTGCTGTTGCCAAGTTGCTGGGTGTTGCTTAACGAAAACACAAGAATTAATTTAAAAAACCAAACAACCAATAAATATAAATTTAAACAAATGCAATTTTTGCATTATGTATCAGGTGCCTGATCATTACTCGGGTACTGAAACAGGTACCTGATGGGTACCCATTAGTGATTTATAGAAAACAGCAGGTATTACCATTACTGAGTTATAGAATGGGACAGGAAGTCAGAAACACAGGACGGGAAGTCAGGAAAACAATACGGGAAGTCAGAAATCAGGACCCAAAAAAAGTAAATCAGTACATTGAACAGCCTGTTAGTCGCTAATTGGGTACTGATTAGTAGAGGTAGGACTCTGCATGTAATTTATCTTTCTTTTTTTTTGTTTCGGTTCTTTCTGAATTTTGAATCTAATGTTGGTTTTGGATTTTTCGGTTTCTGGTATTTTCAACCATATTACAGTAAAGCTGAAGTTTAAGTTACAGTTGAAGTCAATGTCCAAAATCAATGCAAAATAACCGAAATGCCAGAGCCAATTTTTTTTAACGGATTTTCGGACGTCAGTTTTAATTTTGAAACAGCCATTTTTGGACAATTTCGGTTCTATCGGAAACCGAAATTCCCAACCCTACTGATAACTACCTGATGTTAATGGGTCAGATTGAGAAACCGCAGTTTCAACTGGTATATACTCATTTTTGTGGGTACTTGTTTCAACTCTAGCCTGGATTAGGGTTGAAACAAGATATCCTTTTGTTCTTGTGAGATACCTTGCAAGACTTCATGCTGGGCCCAAGAACTAGCTGAGATCTCAGCCCCAGTATGAGATTTCACAAGATATCTCACCAAAAATAATTTTAAAAAATCACCACGCATGTGCAAATGGCTGCCCAGGTTGTTCTGTGCATGCGCAGACATTTTCCAAACTGGCGCCGGCAGTGTTGGTGCCATTTTGGAGAAGGATACCCATATACTACGCAGTGCCCTTTGCACATGTGCATAACAGCTGTTCTTTTCCAAAATGGTGCTGATGCTGACATGGCCATTTTGGAAAAGGGCTGCGCATAATGGACCTGGTTGCCATTTTGCACATGCACAGTGATTCTTTTAAAATGTTTGCTTCCCCTGCAGAAAAGCAGAACAGCAAGAGACCCAGCAGCTGGAGCAGGGGAAAAGGGAGGGCTGTCTCGAGGTCCTTTTTGTTGTTTTTCAAGTAGGGACGTGCAAACGTGGTTCGGATGTTTGGAGTTTGGGCCGAACCAAACGTTGCTGACCTTTGTTCTCTGCCACCTGATGCAAGGGGTGAGCCACTGAAAACAGGGGAAATCAGAAGCTGCATGAATGCATTGCTACTGGACAAGGCAAACACAGATAAAAGAACAAATGGTGTAGAACGGAAATATCCAACACAAAGGGTGAACCATTTGACTCTGCGATACCTAGAACACCACTTGTGGATCAGGTACTTCAAAGTGACCATATGGTACCCAAAAGGGTACCCCATTTGGGTCATGTATGAACTTACCTGGTTCCCTGGAGATTGTGCGGTTGGGGTGACAATTCATGACCACAATTGTGACAGCATTGTGACAGGAGTGGCCATTGAGTGCACATACAAATCAGTCCACCCATTTCTTGCTGAGAACTCAGTGAAAAAGTCCTGGTTCTCAGTTGATCTGGGACGAGTCAAGAACCGGGATTTCAACGAGATTCTCACTTCTTGCAGTACCTCATTTCATCCCTAGTTCTGAGGCCTCCCAGCATAGCACAGTGCTTAGTTCAGCCAGCTTGTACCTGGATAGGCATCCTGGGTTTATATCAGGGCCGAGATGAGAGCAAGCATTCCCCTTCGAAAGCCAAAGTGAAATACTGTCCTTTCAGGAGTGCTTCTGAGTGTCCGTCAATACTTAGTCACGTTTCGGTGATTCTGCGCCTCTGTTATTTTTTAGTCATTTTCCTCACTTTCCTGGATGTTTTGCCACTTTTTGTCACTTTCCAGGACTTTTTCATTGCTTTCCGGGAATTGTATGACAGTTTTACGGCAGTTCGACCACCCTTTTAAGGCAATTTCCAGCATGTCCCCAAAGCTTAGCTGGCATGTTTCCATCTCAACATCCCCCAGGCGTGCATGAGGGGCATCTTGGGATTGGCCTCACAGCAGCCCTCTTTAGTTTGTGAAAAATAACAAAAATGTTGAAAACAGCGGGAAAGTCAGTAAATTTCTGGGTCACGTGAATTTCTGCGATGGTTCTGCTTCCTACAGAACTGGCCCTTGCCAAGATTTCTTGTTTCAGGCCTAGTGCGTACGTGTCTTCCCAGGTATTGCATATCTGCTGCTTGTAGGCTGGACTAGACTCCAGGCATCCTATTTGCCTCCAGTCTCCACATCACAGCTGTGACCTACTCAGCTATGCTGCTTCTGTTTCTCCATCTCCCCACACTCAGGCAAGAAGGGGAAACGTATGGAGCGGTTTGGAGCCTTACAGCCTGTTACCAATTCATTTCCTATCCACTTCCTCCCAGGTTCCCAACTTCTTACATATCCCTGATCTACATTTGCTGAGTCTGTGGGTAGTTCTCTGGCACCCAGTACCTCCAGGTACTTCCTCAGGTGTGCATGTGACCTTGCACTTACCCCATATCACTTAGGGAAGGTTATTGAGCGGGCAGTGGCACTCCAGCTCCAGGGTCATCTAGATAACATTGGGCTCCTTGACCCGTTTCAATCTGGGTTCCGCCCCGGCTATGGCACCGAGACGGCTTTGGTGGCCTTGGTGGACGACCTCCGCCGGGAGATGGATGCGGGATGTTCGACATTTCTCATCCTGCTCGATCTCTCAGCCGCTTTTGACACCGTGGACCATGGGCTGCTGTTGAGACGACTGCGTGACCGGGGGGGTCTGGACGGGACTGTTCTTGAATGGTTCCGTTCATTCCTCTCGGGGAGGAGCCAACGGGTGGTGTTGGGGGAAGAAACATCGAGCCCCCGCGCATTACCGTGTGGCGTTCCGCAGGGATCGATCCTGTCTCCATTATTATTTAACATCTATATGCAGCCCTTGGGGGAGGTCGTGAGAGGGTTCGGGGTGCGATGTCACCAGTATGCTGATGATACTCAGCTGTACCTCTCGTTTTCTACCGACCCAGACCCTGCTGTCTCGGTGCTATCCCAATGTTTGGAGGCCGTGGCGGATTGGATGCGACGGAGCAGACTGAGGCTCAACCCAGATAAGACGGAGGTCATGGTGGTGGGGAGGGCGAAGGGGGTGGTGGCCCCCCTGATTGGGGGTGTGTGCCCCCCTGTAGCTCAGCAGGTCCGGAGTCTGGGGGTCATATTGGACGCAGGCCTGTGGCTGGAGCGGCAGGTGGAGGCAGTCGCTAAGGCTGCCTTCCGCCAGCTTTATCTGGTACGTAGGCTGCGTCCGTATGTCTCTGGCCCGGACCTGGCCTCCCTCATCCATGCCTTCGTCACCTCGCGACTCGACTACTGTAATGCGCTCTACGTGGGGCTTCCCTTGTTCCTGGCCCGGAGGCTGCAGCTGGTGCAGAATGCGGCGGCCCGTCTTCTTACGGGGACGGGTCGCCGGGAGCACATTACACCGGTGCTCCGAGCGCTGCACTGGCTGCCGATAGTGTGCCGGGCCAGGTTCAAGGTCCTAGTAATGATCTATAAAGCCCTATACGGCCTTGGCCCCTCTTACCTTAGGGACCGCCTCGCCCTTCGCGCCCTGGAACGACTCCTGCGGTCTGCCGGGGGTGCCCTCCTGGAGGTCCCCCGTGTTAAGCGGGGGGCCACGATGGAGCAGGCATTCTCGGTGGTAGGGCCGCGGCTGTGGAACTCCCTTCCGGAGGAAGCTCGCCTGGCCCCAAGCCTTTTGACATTTCGGCGGAACTGTAAGACCTGGCTGTTTGCCCAGGCCTTTGGGAGGGAGGGGGGGGTGATTTTTAATCCCCCACCTGTATATTTATTTTTATACCACCCTGTTTTATTGATATGTTTTATTATTGTATTTTAAATGTTTTAAATGGTTTTTATTGTTGTAAACCGCCCCGAGCTGCTGTGCAGGATGGGGCGGTATAAAAATCTACTAAATAAATAAATAAAATAAATAAATAAAATAAAATATCCACATGTTCAGGCAGATATCTGCGGGTAGTAAATGCCCTACCCATTTCAGCTCTAAATTGGTTAGGGTGTTGAGTGAATATGCTCAAAATACAGTGGACCCCTTTAAGTCTCTGTAGAAACCCAAACAGAGGTGTGACGGGTAGAGTAGTTTGTTGCAGAGTATTGTCAGGAATTTGTGCCTGAGCAGGGCTTGAATCTGGGTATGAATACAATATACAGATTAAAGAACAAGTGGTTCCAGGTCCCAACCTCCTTATATATCCCTGTCCTACATTTGCGGAGTCTATAATTCTGACTTGTTACATGCTTGAGGGAAGGGCCTTCTGCAGCCTAAAAGCTTTTGCATTCCCAACGCCAGAGGCTGGTCCAGTAAAAAAGATTATCTGAAGTACTTTGTCTCCATCTGTAACCACTAGAGGTCAGACCTTTACAACTTTCAGCCTAATACTGGATCACACAACTGATCATATATTATTCTGATGATTCTTATGCAGTTTCTGGGACAGATAGGAGTCGTTTCTGATCTAAACCGCTACTGGACAGATCTTTACATATTGTGTTCCAGCTGTAAAGTCTTACTTTACGTTGGCTCTTTAGGATTGATTATTTATTTTAAAACTTTTACCCCACTCCTCCTGCCACAGGCAGCCCGGGGCGGCTAATAAAATACAATCAAACATATAAAAACATCATAAATCAACAACAATAAAAATGAGGAGAAAAAGAATTCCCCAATACCCCCACCCCTTACCCTCACCCTTCTCCCTCACCAAACGCCTGACGGAACAGCCAGGTCTTACAATTCTTATGAAAAACCGGGAGGTCCGGGGCCAGAGACGTGGCACGGCCACTGAGAACGCCCTGTCCTGCGTGGCCCCCTGGGAAACCCAAGGGACCTCCAACAGCGTGCCCCCAGATGACCGCAGGGGTCGGTCCAGTACCTGGGGAGTGAGGCGGTCTCGCAGATAGACAGGGCCCAGACCGTGTAAGGCTTTATAGGTCAAAACCAACACTTTGAACTGGGCCCGGAAGACTATTGGCAGCCAGTGAAGAGATCGGACGGAGTACCGGTGTAATGTGCTCCGGGTGGCCCAGCCCCGCCAAGAGCCGGGCCACCTCATTCTGCACCAGCTGCAGCTTTGATAAAGAGTTTGATAAAGAATTTGGTTTACAGTAGTGTGGAGAGCTGAAAAGGATAGGAAAATAATCCAGTATTCCAGATAGCTTGGTGGTGATTCATTTATTATCTGGTAGCTGCTACTATTTGGATAGAGATACTATCTGATACTATCTGAATCACCATAGAGGTTAACTGCTAAACTGGAATACTGACTCTTACCGCTTACTCTTTACTGAATTGCCATTTACCACGTTACTGTTTAATTGCATTACTGCGGAGGGTGGGGAACCTCAGGCCTATCCAATTCATTTCCTATCCACTTCCTCCCAGGCCAAATGGCCAAATGCGGCCATCAACAAGATTTTATGTGGCCCCTTTCCGGTGCTTGAATCTGGCCTCTGGATCCATTCTCTACCCACAAGTACTGAAAAACTGACTTCATGATAGTGGAGCAGAGAGGAGGTCCTGCACACAAGGGTAGGGGACAAATTCACGGTACAGAACTGGGCCCTCCTTTTCTTGAATACACCTGTTAAGCACCCCCGCCCCCAACCTCTGTGTGGCCCTCGGAGCTCGTACTAATATTCAATGTGGCCCCCAGGACAGAAGTAGTTCCCTAATCGTCCCGGCATTACTGCGTAACCAAACCAAAGGAAGAGGAAAGTAGTTTGGTTTTTTTTTTAAAAAAAGGCCAAACAGTAATCTAATGGTAATTCGGTAAACAGTAATTTGGTAATCTGGTTAACCGGTGGATACTAAACTAGGTTCCATTTGGTATCTGACCAGAGACCATGGCTATCCATGGATTGCTTAGTGTAATTTTAAATGTGACTTTGAAATCCTGTGAACGTTTTTTTACTTAGAGAATCACAGTCCAACATACTTTGTTCTCAGTAAAGTGGTCCTTCCTTGTAATGCAGTCATACAATAGTAGGGTTGAAGAGACCGCAAAGATCATACCTCTAGCATCAGAGAGCCTTGTCTAGATGGCTTTTAGGAACATCAAAGGATGGAGATTCCACAACCATCCTAGGCAACCAAATCATTCAGCTGCTCTTACAGTTAACAATGGAGCTGAAATGAGTACCCGCAAAAACGGATACAGCTGATGAATTTCTGGTATCCGAATTGACCCAGCAACATCGGGTACTGAATGATACCCAATTGTGACCTGATTCGGGTACCTGATGTCTCCGAATGTCAGCTTCCAGGCCTGGAATGTGATTTTATTTTATTTTTACTTCTGATACGCATTTTTTTATTTTCTGTTCCAGAAAATCAACTTCCAGTCCCAACTTTTTTGTTTTCCGTCCCGATATACCAGTCGGTAATTGGAAAATTGAAAAATCAGTACTGGAAGTCGCTGCTTTTTCAGGTATTTATGTACCCAATCAGTACCTGGGAAGCCCAGTCAAGAACTCGATGTGGTACTAAAAGAATGTGGGTATTATCTGGGGTACTAAAGTAAGTACCTATTTCCGCAATAGTTGGGCAGTTTTCCCTAATAATTAACCAAAGTTACCTTGCAGCAACTTAAGCCCCTTCTCTCTTCTATTTTCTATGACATCAGGGAATACTTTTTCTCCTCTTTTTTGTTGTTGTTGATGTTTTGGAACTACTCTCATACATCTCCTTAACCTTTTCCCCCTCCGGCTAAAATTGGAATGGGTTAATTCTGGACAAAAATTGAAGTCATCAATCCATTTTTCTTTGCTAGACCAGTTTATTTCCAGAAATCGAAATTTAAAAACAGCAACAAACCAAGAGAGACAGAAGAAATAATTTTCAAGCTACCCTGACAACGCACAATACAGAAGAGCCTTGCTCTATCACATCAACAGTGACATGGGATGAGAATACGGTGAAATGTGCTGTACAAAAGGCAAAGCAGTTAATCTTGCAATTTTATGCTGAGTTCGCTTTCACGTGGATCGAGTCTCGAAGGAAACCGCAAGGTGGAGAATCCATTTGGCAAAACTCTCCTGGATTAGTTAATTCTTCGGATGAGGCATCTTGGGAAGGATCTATCCCATAGTAAGAAGCTACAGCAGGATCTCGAAGTAGAGTTGTCATACCTCCCCTTTAATTCAGGCTACTTATGAAAAATACATGGTACAGAGCTGCATTGGTTCCAATGTAGCCCTGTACCATGTATTTTTCATAAGTGGTCTAGATTAAAGGAGAGGTATGGCAACCCTACCTTTGTGTCAAAATAGGCTTTGCATTATTACACCAGGACAAAAGCACACAACCCAGGAGAGAAAGGAATAGTCTGAGAATTAATTCTTAAACAACATATCAACCATTCGATTACTGTGTAGACACTCTTGAAAACAGCAACATCCATGGAAATTTAAAGGTCCCATGTGAGAAATGTTATGCCACATGGGGAAGATAAGATTCCTAGATAATTATTATTTAATGTATTATTTCTCTATCACTTTCAGTATTCAAACTGTTTTACAATCCGTATCTACTTAACCATCACAATAACTTTGTGCAATAGGGCATTATTCCTATTATTCTTATTTATTTTTTTAATAGAGAACTGCTGCTGAGAGGTCATGACTTGCCCAAGGCCACCCAGTCAGTTCATAGCGTGAGATAGGATTTGAACCATAGTCTCCTAGGTTCAAGTACAAACTCTCAGGACCTTTTCACACAAGACGCCTCCACTCATCTCTACGTAATTTCACGGCATGGAGATGGGCGGAGGGCGCCCATGGGAATGCCGCGGCGGATGGGTGGAGGTATGCGCGCAACTGCGCATGCCCACGTTCCACCCATCACCCATGCACGGAGGCATTAGGGGAAATGGAGGTGCCTCCATCCATGGAGGTGGGTGGAGATGGGTGTGTGCGCGTGGGAACGGCCCCACGCCCATCTACACCCACTGCGCCACCCCCACCCACCCCCTATGCACTCGCGGGGGGCCCGGTCCCTTTGAAAAGAAAAATTAAGAAAGGAGGAATGGGTAGTTAGTTACCTGACCACCCAGGCAGAATCCTGACGGGTTAGCTACAGATATTGCTACTGTTTACATGCTTGGAACATTAGCAGGTACAACTTTCTCTATGCCATGATGCTATGGGGAGTTAGAGGATTGCCTTCTTTTTTGGCATGGAGATGGAGCTTCCAGAATGTAGCGAGTGAATGCCTGAGGATTGAGTTGCGAGGAAACCAGCAGACCAGGCCTTTGTTCATGCGGGGCTGTGGGGATTTACACCCTCTACTAGTACTGACTTCGCATATTCTGAAGAGTAGAAACTGGAGATCGAGGATCAGATCCTTAGATGGTGTAGCTGTAGTCTATGGACGTTTGTCAATTACACCATTGGAGGAGCCTGGCCCACATGCTTACGTTACAAATAATTTCAAGAAAAATGGCGTGGGAGGGGATTTTTTTTCCCCCTTTGAATAAATGTGGTGGGTTATAATTTAGTGGCTAGGGAGGAATCAAAAAATTGGCAGCAGAGTGACCAAACATTTTCTGAAAAGGGAAAGTTTTTGCATATGCCATGGCTGGGGCAGGTGTTGCTGTTGGCAGGCAGGAACACATTTTGTTTCATACTGGAAGGAATGGGACATATCCCTTTTGAGGACATTCGTTGCGATTAGCACCTTGGTCCACACTGGGTAGCCGGTGTTACAAATCTGACATTGGAGACCCTACCGCTTCCACAGCTAAACCCACGGGGCGGGGGGCATATGTCTCCGCAAGGTGGGCGGGGATCAGCACAAGGCAGCATCGTCTCCATGCACATGGGAGCTGCACAGTTTGGGAAGACTCTTCCTCTGGGGCCGCACGTGCCCCTGGGTCCAGGACAAGGGTCGGCGTTGCACACGACGGCACCCTGGCTTCTTCGTACGGCTGGTGAGGGAAAGAGTAAGAGAATCACACGTTTGTACGTTATATTAAATCTGGAACCATAGGTGGGTCACGGATAGAGCGGAAACAGGTAGCTCATTTGCTAATATGCACAATACGCACAAGGTAGCTCATATGCATAATTTGCTACCCTGCAATTTCGTGTACCATGTTGAGTGAACGATGAAATACCTAAGCCACGGTGAAATACCTAAGCCAATTACCCCCAAAACACCTGTTGTTGTGGTTTTTTTGTCATTACCGAGTTACTAGGGTTGGGAATTTCGGTTTTGGAAAGAATCAAAAGTAGCCGATAATGGCAGTTTATATTGGTTCCGAAATCTTGGTTCTTTTTTGGATCCAGTCTATTGGTTGTTTCGCATTGATTTCTTTATTGGATTTTTAACATTGCAATTTTCCTCATTTACTTCAATGCAATGTTAAAAAACCAAACCAAGAGACCCAAAACCAATAGGAGAACCAAAATTCATGAGAACCGAAATAAACCCAAACTGAATTTTTCCCCAGAGTCCCACCCCTACGAGTTACCAATTTACCATTTGATCAATCAGTAAAATAGTAAATCAGTACTGAAATAGGGACAATTTGGCATACCTGGGTTTTGTATACGCACAATGGGTATACCAGGTTTTATTGGGGGAGAGGTGTACTATTTTCTGCTATAGTTAATCAATGGCCAATACATGCTTTGCATACGTCAATCCATGCTTCGTTGCACAAGTGTTGCGCTAGTCTTGCGCACCTCATACGCAGAATGTGCTCATCACCTGTGTGCTTGCGCAACACTTGCGCACATGGATGTAAAGCATGGATTGCCCCCATAGAGTTCAATAGATTATCTACAGGGAATATTTGAGGATTTCACCCCACTTCAATTTACGAACCGGTTTCCTCCTCACTTTCAGAAATGAAGTTTCCATTTCAGTTATCTCAGCTCGGGGTTTTTGTTTTTTTTAGAGTCATCTCGGTATTTCAGTTAAGAACATTAGAATATAAATAGTGCCATACTATGTCAGACCAATGGTCCATCAAACCCATGTCCTTAATCAAAATGGCAGCATTAGCATTGCTGCCATTTTGGTTACGGGAAGTGGATTGCACAATTGCACATGCACAAAATTGCCACCAGGCTGCAGTTAATTTATTATTTATTAATATTTTTATTAATATTTTTCTGAGAATTTGGTCGGGCATCAGGATTTTGATGAGATTTCTTGTTTTTGAGAAATCTCGTTTCAGCCCTAATAATAATAATCCATGTAGGAAGAAGTAGGCAAGAGGTCGATGTAGACAAGCCCATAAGGTACTTACATATGTTTACAGGACATTCTCCTTCACCCATCCTGGTAGGAAGGAAGGTAAAAATCATTTTAGTAAGGGACTATGTTTTTCACAGTCATGACTACAATGTAAAATTAATATAAGCTTCCAGACTGGGTCAGAGCAATGGTCCAGTCTAGCCCAGTATCCTGTCTCTGACAGTGGCCAGCTTCTGATGCTTCAAGAGGTGTGCAAACCCAAGGATATAAGCGTGCCAATGTCTAAGTCTAATTTCAACACGGAGGGTGTGGTCTCAACCTTATTGAAGCCAATGGCTAGTTAGTAGGGATGTGCGAATGCGGTTTGGATGTTCGGAGTTCGGTCTGAACTCGGTCTGTTCGGACGTTCGAACCAAACGTCCGAACCAAACTCGAAAATGGCTGAACAGTTTGGTCATGTTCGGGTGAGTTTGGATGAGTTTGGGGGCGGGAAAAACATGACTGGAAGGGGGAGGCAGCTGAGGAGCAGACTTCCTGGCACCAGGGGTGGAGACCAGGGGTGGTTTCAGGGCCAAATGATACCGATACAAAAAAAAAAAAAATCTTCAAATTCGGTATCTGTATCGATAGCGCTATTTTCGGATGTTCGGCCGAGTTCGGCCGAACTGAACAGCCGAACCTGAACTCGGATTTCGAACTGAACATCCGAACATCTGAACCATGTTCTGTTCGCACACGCACATCCCTACTAGTTAGCCATCAACTTAAATTATAGTCTGAATTGTACCCTACGGTACAAGATTCCAGAATCCCATCAATTTAATCCTTGCTTTGTTTTGAGAAATTTAACCCTCATCTTCTGTGTTGAAAAAACAGAACAAAATGACATTACATGGGTCTTGGTGTAGATTTTTACCCCAGTCCTTTGGCACTTATATTACATGAATGTGAAAACTAACATGAAATGTGATGGGGTAGATTTCTACCCCAGGGCTTTTTTGTTAACAGAACAGAAAACAAAAATGGTTAATGGTAACCAACTTTCCCTTGGGGATATTGTGTACCTGTGGGCAGGCGACATTGTCCTAAAAGGGGAAAGTTGAAGAGCCATTAGCTTGCAAGTTTTTTTTTTTTAAGACTTGTGCACCTGGGGTTGGGAAAATACCCCAAGACAGAATTAAGCAACTGTTGCACTCCGAAGAGTTTTCATGAAGAAATCAGATGTGGTATATTCCATCCATTTTGATGTTACTGGTCCTGAACGGTCAACTATCCCCTTATTACACCAGAGAGCTGAGATGGACGCTATTCATCTTCATGAAGTCTCTGATGCACACTGATGCACATTAATCCACATGTTCAGAAGAGGCTATGGAGGTCCTCCTCACTGGATCTCTGCAGTCTGTTCTGACTGCTCCCCCTGTCCCAGTGCACCTCCATTTGAGGCATGTGCACTTTAAAAAAAACCAACCCACTTTTTTAGCTGCAGAAAATGAAAATGGAACTACACAACGAGAGAAGAAGCAAGAGCTGCCGCTCTGTCAGACTCAGACTGGAGCAGTTGGTGCTCACAGTAAGTATCCACAACAAAGATCCGCTTCATCTCTGTTGCAGCATGAAAATCATATCTTGTCCAGACTGCACCTTGCACCTACCTGAACTCCTCTCCTTCCAGCAGCTTCCTGTAGGTGGTGATCTCAATATCCAGGGCCATCTTGACATTCATCAGCTCCTGGTACTCCCGCAGCTGGCAAGCCATGTCTTGCTTTGCCTTGTGCAGAGCTTCCTCCAACTCGGCCAGTTTGCACCGGGCATCTTTCACCGCTATCTCCCCACGCTCCTCGGCCGAAGCGACCTCCTCTTCCAGTCTGCAGCGCTGAAGAGGGGCGGACATGGGAAACTGAGTTCAACTTGTTCATCTTTAACTTATCTGGTTTTATCTTTTTTCTTGGTTTCAATTAAAATTGTAAATTCTTGGTCTCCTGACCCCAGGTAGGACTATATTTGTTTTCTTTGCGGTGCTGCAAAATAAGTGTACTCTCATAGCTATGATGAGGTTTTTCTTTCCATAGCGCTACAAGGTTTCAGAGAAACCTCAATGGGGATTCTAGGAAGAGGCCACTCTAAGTGGTTATAACTAGGGGTGGGACATTGGGTCAAATACCGGCTACCAGATTTACGGGTTACCAGATTTTAAAAAACCGGATTGCCAGATTTGTGTACTGGTTTACCAGTACCGGATTTGTTCCATTGATTTCAATGGGGAACTGTCCCCATTGAAATCAATGGAAAAAAACACAAAAACCTCCCCCCTCCCCCTCCCAGACTGTGCGGGTGGAAGGGGGGGCACCCCCCACTCACCCTGCCCAACCTGGGTTTAAAAAATAATAATTCCCCCCCCGAAGTCCCTGCTATTGCGCACTCCGGGCCGCCGCCGGCGACCCAGAGCCCGCACCAGCAGGTACTAGGGTGATCCCTGGGGTGGGGGGTGGTTTAATCAGAAAATCGGTGCCAGAAATTACTTATTTTTTTAGTATCTGGGTACCCAATCAGTAACAGAATAGTCCATTGACAACCTGATGTAGTATTTGAAAATGTGGGTATCAGGGTATTATCAGTGGGTGGAAAATCAGCTACCTATTTTCAGCTCCAGGGGCATCCCTAAATTGGTAGGGAGGTCAGTAAATTGGCATGAGAGGTTAGTAAATTGGTACCTCAGGTAGCTGGTGGGTACTAATTGGGTACCAGTTAGTGTCCAGTCAAATTGGGTATCGTAATTCTAAAGGGTCTACACATTTTTGTAACTACTTATTTCCTTATTATTTATTTATTATTATGTAAGCGTCAGTCATCATAATATACACTTAAACAACACCACACACTTCCAGTTTCAGTTCTACGCAGAACCAGGCTGAGGCAATCTTGGCCGAGTGTGTCCCCCAAGGTAGAAGACCCAAGGCAAGTTGTGGGAAGGAGAAAGACTGTGTGTTTTTGTCTAAGCAAACCACTATGATGAAGGGAACCATGAGGTCCCTCCTGGAGTCAATGTGCCAGCAAAAAGTTGCTACTACGGGGTCCTATAGGTTTCATAAACTCTTAAAGCAATCTACGTCAAAATTAATTCTTGCTTCAAATATTTCCTCTATCCAGCAGAGAGGTCAGTGGCATGAGCTTAATCCTGAGCTCTCGCCAATGTGTCTCGAGAGTTATCTTAGAGAAGTCAATGGAATTCATCTAACGGAAAGGACGAAGTAGACCTTACAAGTCAAATTAGATCCAAGATACAGCCTCCTCGACTCCAGTGAAGTTTTGCCTCCTTATATCAAGGCCGTTTGGCGGTGATTCTTTTTCTGCGCTTGGTCAGCTCCCACAAAGCAAATAAGGAAGGGGGGGAGGGGGTTCGTTTTGGTCCCCCTGGGTCTATTTAGTAGGAACCAGTGCCCTTATAGACAATGGTAGGACTCCCTCTCTGCGCATGCAAATATATGGTAAAAACTGACTTGAATGGAAGACAAAATTATTTTCTGTTTTTCCTGAACAATTTTAGTTTAAAATGTTTATGCTCAGGATGGATCACAATGTGGATGATTTTAAATTGTATATATATGTTTTATCTATTTACTTTGTCTCCTGCAATGTCCTTCTGTTGCGCAGAATAAAGTTTATTTATTTCAAGGCCGTTTATTGCCAGCATACAAAGTTCAAGAGTTCTTGCTCACCTGGGATTTAATGTTTGCAAGTTCTGCCTCCAGCTTATGAACCAAACGGGTCCGTTCGCCAAGTTCCTCCTTGACATTGCGAAGGTTGTCGCCGTGTTTGGCCGCGGTCGTCCTCAGCTCTTGATACTACGGGGAGTGATAAGGGCACAATCAGCATAAGTTGCAAAGCTTGTATATGAACTAAGAGCTGTCATATTGGGCCAGACCAACGGTCCATCTAACCCAGTATTCCGTGTCCAACAGCGATTGCCCCTGGATGCTTCATACAGTTCTTCACTCCCAGATTCTGGCAGCCCTAGGATTAGTATATCCTAAACAAAAAGTTTCATCCCCTGACCATCTTGGCTAGTAGCCATTGTTGGAAGGTAATTGGGGGTCTATGGCACAACGGCAACAAAGCCATCTTGTACCAAACACAAAGTTGAAGGACCTGTAGCATGATTCTAAACCTTGTGAATGGTTCGAAAGGGTACACACGCACAACCCCACGTGTAACGTGTGAGTAACCCCTCTGCATGCGACGTGTGTGAAATTGGGTCCCTAGTCTCTATGAAATTGTCTAAACCACTTTTGAACCTAGTTATGTTACAGGTCACCATAATATCCCATTACACAAAGTTCCACAGGTGAACTCTTTGGAAAAAATACTTCCTGTTCTGAAGTAACCCAGAGCAAGAGTGCTGCGTGTCCAGACTTAGGAGTGCATGCTGAATAGATCTGCCCAGCTACTAACCTGACACTGGCACCAAGCCTCAGCTTCTGCTCTGCTCCTGGAGGCGATATCTTCAAACCGACGTCGGAACTCTTCAATGACACAATCCATGTCCAGACCTCGGCTGTTGTTCATTTGCACGGTGACACAGGTGTCTGAGATGCAAGACTGGAGCTCGTGGATTTCCTGCAAGAGGATGTGGAATGCAATTAGTTGCTTCTTACTTTGTATCCCTAAACTGGGCTTCTGCTTTGGGAACCGATCCTTCTTTAGAGGATAGGAAAATTCATTGAAAGACACCTGGCATTCTTGGATGTTCTCTGTTTCATACAATGGTGGTTGGTCTTTGAAATTTCATGGGGAGGGGATTGTGGAGAACCCGAACCCAAGATGGAAGGATTATCCACCCCTTTTCTAGATACAGTTTTTCATACTTTTTGTAGGTACCGTTGGTTCTGCTTAAGGGAATGAGCAGATTAGATGCCCTTGCAAGACATCTTCTAGTGCTAAAATTCTGTTTGAGAGAGACTTTTACCTCCTCGAATGTAGCTCTGTAGAAGCAGATGTCTTGCATTAGAGCCTCCACCTTGGCTTCCTTCTCTGCCTTGTCCATGTAAATGCAGTCCACTTCCTGAAAGGAAGAATTTGTTTTGCAGTATGAGAAATTTAGTTGGTGGGTTTAAGCAGGTCTTCCTGTACCTGGCATAAGTTCCTGCAGGATCCATGCCCAAACCAGTCCAAATAGCACTTTTCTTTCCCCAATGTACCTTTTATTTATTCAGTCCAGTGCCTTACTGCATATTATATAGGGGTGTGTGGCAGGCACATTGTTTTCGGGGGTTTTGTTTGTTTTTTTCATTTACGAAACCCCCTTTGTTTGAGGGGGGTGGAAAAGAAAAATCTTTGTTTTAATTTTTTGTTTATTTTTTGTTTAAAAATATATATATTTAAAAATCACAGCACATGTGCAAATCACTGCCGGACCATTCCGCGCATGCACAGCTGTTTCCCAAAATGGCATCGGCAGCATTTTGGAAAAGGGCAGCCAGCATGTGTGTGCACAAATGGTTGCCGCATGCCACACATGTGGAGACTGGCTGCCCTTTTCAAAAATGGTGCCGTCGCTACTGGCGCCATTTTGGGAAGGGACGTGCATGCACAGAATGACCCCAGAGGCCATTTTAAACATGTATTTTAAAAAATATATTATTTCGGTAAAAAAAAAAAGGACGCTCTTGTTTTTCTTCCATTTTCCTTATCATGGCCTGTCATTAATTACTAAAACAAATGATGGCCCATTTGTTTTAGTATGAAAAACAAAACTAAAATGAATTGCACCCCCCATATATTATAGATGCAGCACTGATTATTCGCTGCTTTAGCTTTGCCATAAAGTTTTTTTTTCTGGTCGCCTATTAAGGTAGGTCCCTGGCCTGGCGCATTCCCTGCCGGGCACGTCTCCCTCTGTGCTAAGACCGCTGGCCCTGGTCAACGGCCAGTTTCCAGTTGGGCTGTAGGGCAACAGGGCAGGCTCCCTGTCCCACGTCTGCTGGGCCTTCAAGGAAAGAAAACTCTGACTTCTTCCTGCTGCTTCCTGGTGATTTCTACGTGAGCTTTTCACCGCTGCTTTTTACGTCTGAGGCTCTGCTGACTTGCAAAGTCACATCCAGCTGGAGCCACTCAGCTGACCTTTAACTGGCTAACTTGCCCATTGTCAGTTAAGGTGGGAGATATTTGCCATAGCAAAGCTTGCTCCCTTTGGCCTTCACCCTGCAGACACTTACCCAAACCCCACGTGCCTGGTCCTACAAGGACTTGCAGTGACCCTGTCGCAGTGGGATAGAACTCTCCAATGGACATGAGAGAGAATAGGATTAACAAGGTATTGTTTAGCACCTGGTTCTCATTTTCAAGCACTGGAAAATAAGAGCTGCCATGTTGGGTCAGACCCATGGTCCATCCATCTTAGCATCCTGTCTCCGACAGTGACTGCTTTGAAATGCACAACAGGCCCTAATGGAGTGATCCATTCAGTCCCAGATCCGAAGGGTCAGAAGTCTCCTTCTCTATCCAACTTGACTAATAGAGACTTATGTGGACCTATCTCTGCAGAATTTCTCCTTTCCTCCTTTGGAACCCAAGTTCTGCTATTGACCTTCACTACCTCCCTTGGCTCTTCTTCACTCTTTTATTCATGTGTCACATAGAAAACACTCCCATTATCGCTGCACAGCCATGAAAAAGTTGTGTCTAAATTACCCCTCAAAGCACAGAAAAATGGTTTTGTTGATGGTGCCCTATCTCCTCACCTTTTTGAGTAACACATACTCATTTTCAGCACTTGTTCTACGATGGCATTCCTCTTCGAACCTGCCAAGATAAGAGAGATGGCTCTTAATTTGTTTCCGGATTTTAAAAAAATGAATTACTCTGTGCATGCGCAAAATGACAGTGGCTGTAATGGCGCTGCCATTTTGTGTACGGTTGCCTGCCCATGCTCAGAAGAGCTGGGTGCCATTTGGTGAATGCACAATATGAATGGAACACTTTTTGACTGGTCCAATGAGCAAAAATTGGAACAATGGTTCATTCAAATTTTAGTTTGTTCGAGTCAAACTGACTGGATCCATTAAAAACAGAATCCAATCACAAATGGAATTCCACTCCTAGATACCACATGCAAGAGGAACTGGAGTATAGTATAACACAGGAGTTCTCAATCTTTTTTCAGTCACGAGCACTGGAGTGTAGGGATGGGCGAACGCGGTTCGGATGTTCGGAGTTCGGACCAAACTCGGTCTGTTCGGACGTCCGAACCGAATGTCTGAACTTAACTCTTGAACGACCGAACAGTTCGGCCGTGTTCGGATGAGTTCGGAGGCAGGAAAAACATCTTTCCAGTGCCGAAAATTAGGTTTTGGTTTTGGTTTCGCTTCGGTTTCGGTTTCGCTATTTTTGACTGTTCGGCCAAGTTCAGCCAAACCGAACTCGGCTGAACCGAACCATCGAACCCGAACTCGGGTTTCGAACCAAACGACCTAACATCCGAACCACGTTCTGTTCACCCATCCCTACTGGAGTGACATGAGTGACTACTTGGGGAGCACTGCATAATTTGCATGAATGGGCTCGGGGAGCACTTTCACGCCTTGCCTGAGCACTCTGGTGCTCCCGAGCACCAGGTTGAGAATCTCTGGTATAACAGGTTTTACTCACTTTTTCTTGTTGCATTCCAGGGTTTCCGTCCAGTTCTTCATTTCGGCCTGCAGCTGAGCCCTCTCGCACTCTAGATGTTCCACCTGTTTCTTCAGGTTATTGGTATAGTCGTTGAACATGGGCTCCATGTTGCTTTTGCAGCATTTTCGTTGTTGCAGGAAATCCCACTTGGTTTTCAGCATCAGGTTTTGCTGCTCCAGGAACTGGACCTGTATCCCGACGGGAAGACAATCGTAGATGCTTAGAGGTGGAAGGCCTCCACTTGGATGTAGGATGTCGATAGCTACAACATCCCTGATCAGTGGCTGTCCAGCCTCTTTCTGAAAACCTCCAGTGATGGAGAGTCTGCCTTCTCCCCAGGTACACTTGTTCAGTTGCTGCACAGCTCTCGCTGTTAGGAAGTTTTTCCTGATATTTAACTGAATTCTGCCTTCCTGTAACTTGATCCCATTGTTTCTAATCCTGCCTTCTGTAGCCATAAATAACCATTCCTGCTATCTTCTTGGTGGAAGCTCTTTAGGTATTTGAAGACTGCTGTTTATGTCTCCCCTTAGTTTACTCTTCACTAGGATAAACAGACCCAGTTCCCTCAAAGTTTCCTCATAAGACTTGCTTTCCACACCCTGTATCATCTTCGTTGCCCTCCTCTGAACTTGCTCCAATTTGTCAATGTCATTCTAAAAATGAGACACCCCAAATTTGGACACACTACCTCACCCGAGGTCTGACCAGCAGTGCTGAATAGAGTTGAATTATTACTACTGCCACCTTGGAAACAATGTTTCTGTTAATTCAGCCTAAAATGGCATTAGCCCTTTCTGCAGCCACGTCCCCTTGCTGACTCATGTTCAGTTTGTGATCAACCACACCCCCTAGATCTTCTTCCCATGTGCCAATGCCATTCCCCCATTTTATATGTGTGCATTTGGTCCCCCCCCCCCAAAAAAAAATACAAAAATTCAGGACGTTACATCTGTCGCGGCTGAATTTCATTTTGTTACTTCCAGTCCAGATTTCCAACCTATTCAAAGTTTTTTTTAAATCATCAGTCTCTAAAACATCACAACAGCTACTTGATCAGGATTATCGACATGCACGATTCCGACATTTTAAAAAAATGTCTAGACATAAAAAGTTGTGAGGGGAGGAAGCTTACCTACTGCCACTGTAGGTACCTTCCAGTGCTGCAGCACTGGAGTCAGCAGCTTAAATGACGGCAGGGAGCTGAGTTGGTGAAACACCCATTCTGCTTCCAACCACCGTTTCAGCTGCTGCCCCCATTCTGGAAAGCAATGGCAGCAAGAGAGGCTCTGCATTTCCTGCCACCTCTGCCTGGTGCTGGGATGGGGGCTCCACACAGGTTTTGTGAGATCCCATTTGGGAATGAATATGCACAGTAACAAAGAGGCAAATTTCATTTTACGCACCGAATATGATTTGGATAGTGGGTGGTGGATACGCATAGAACCAAAACAGCATCTAAAGTAAGAAATAGAACCCTTTACTAAATGCACGACTGATCACACAGCAGTCCCAATGCGTTTCGAGTAATGGCTCTTCTTCGTAGGTAATGTTTCAGATAAAATGCTCTTGGGAATCATCCTGCCACATTACATACAAATAGTACCTTGGCGTGATGTCCCTTCGGTCAGGGTTAATAACTGCAGCATCCAACTCAGAGTCTGACAGGAGTTAGATTCCTCAACTCACCTTGTCAATGAAGCAGGCAAATTTGCTGTTGAGGCACTGGAGTTCGTTCTTCTCTTGGCATTTCGCTGCTTGGGCTGTAGAGTCAATCTTTAAATTGAGGGGCCGTAGGAGGGACTCGTTGCAAGTCACAGATGTGATGAAAGACGACCCCGGTGTGCAGACCCCAGGCTGCCTGTAGCCATAACCATATCCTGTACCACCATATCCATAACCAGTGCCGATGCCACGATAACCATATCCGCACCGCGGTGGGGGGCAGCCAGCACTGGCAATTCTGGGACCGTAGGATCCAGCTCTTCCCAGACTGCTACTGCTGAAGCAACCTGCTCCTCCATAACCTATTCCAGCAGCCTGAGGAGGGCAGGGAGGGCTGATGTGCCATTGGGGTCCCCCAACAGGTGGCAGAACCACCGAGCAAGAACTGTAATTCCTGGGGCCGCATGCAGAGGCTGAGCGGCAAGACATTTGTTTTTAGGAGTGTATGATGGAGAGAAGAAAACAAGGAGAAAGGAAACTGCAGAGAGGAGAATGCAAAGGTGAAAGCTTTGTGCTTCTTGGTGGACTGCTCTCTCCGTTTATATACATTTGGGAAGCTGGGTCGGGTTGCCATTAAAAGTGAGGAAACGGCAATTTTATCACTTTACGAGCTTGGAATGTTCAGCTCCAACTCCTTGTGTCTCGTCCTCGGTGCAGAGCTAAACGGCCACTTGTGATCACGGTATCTGGGATGCTACCCAGTCATTGTTTACAGGGCCTTGCGATGCCGTATTAAACTGTTTGTTTCACCCACCCTTTTTTACAGCTGGAGGAAGCGAGTCCACTAATTACGGCTGATATCTACAGAGTCAGGACTCCTCGCTTCAGTTCCTGGTTCCATCAGCCACTCATCCCTATGACTTCGGTAATCTCTTTGCCTCCCCTGGACTTGGTTTATAGGTCTGTAAAATGGAGGGGGTGGGGGGGAGAGAGACGCCCTTTCTTCTCAGAGGCCTAAAATTATCAGCTTTGGCAAGTTCAGATGAAAGGTGGCTTTGAAGTGCACATTGTCTGTTGTGAGTGACAACTGGGATCTTTGGTAACATCTTTGAAATTTCTGCATCAGAATATCGGGTTTCCACATTGCTGAGGCAGCAGCAGTCTTTGGAAGGGGATAAATTAAAATATTTCTAAGCAATGCTGAAGGTTTGCAAAAATGTCTCCATGACTCAAGTCCCATGTTCAACAGTGACTTTGGCTCGTAGGAATCTGAGGGTGATTTTCAGATATGCAACAAAAAATCACCAGACACCAGTGGGTGGGATATGTGGCATGGAGTTTGCAAGGTGGTCATGATCTTTGAACTGCATGTGATCAAGCAGTGGCACAACAGGGATAATGATTGGATTTGGTGGCATGGCGACTCAGATGTAACAGGAATGGGTCACTCCATTATGACCTGTTATGCACGTCTCTGAAGCATCTGAAGCTGCGTATGTCAGAGACAGGATGTTAGGATACATGGAGTCCATTGAACTCAACCAGTAGTACAACACTTATTAAAATAATTGCTCCTGTGGGAGAAGAGAGCCGCTGGCAGCAGCAGCTGTTGGGGCCGAGACCCCCTTCCAGACCCAGACCGCAGGTGCACTGGCCCCTGGTGTCAGCTCCCTCTCCCCCGCTTGGAGGAGGTGGTGGGTCGGCGCCTGGGAGGAAACATCCATCCCAGCAGGGCCAAGAGCAGCCAGTGACACAGCTGTGCCGCAAGGACAGTGACATCCCCCACCCCACGGGCTTGGAGCTACTCGCTGTTTCTGTGGGGGAAGAGAGCTGCTGGCAGCAGCAGCTATTGGGGTCGAGACCCCCTTCCAGACCCGGATGGTAGGTGCACCAGCCCCTGGTGTCAGCTCACGCTCCCCTGCTTGGAGGAGGGGGCGGGGCTAATGCCCCATCCGTCCCGGCACCCCTAAGGGCCACACTTAGGCGTGGCCCTTGGCGGGGTCAGGGGTGGTGAGGTGGGCAATTGAGGCTGGGGGCTTAATGAAAATGTATGGGGGATAATATTTTAGGTAAAGAGGGGGGGTATGGATTGGGGAAGGAGTGAGAAAAACGGACTTGTTTGGGGAGGGGGGATTGGTTTCTGGGATGACCCTCTGTGGCAGAGGGGGG
>QEPC01013826.1:5170978-5183655 GCA_003113815.1 Sphenodon punctatus
ACATGTCTTGGAGGACATACCTTGGACCTCATGTTTTGCACTGGCTTTGAGGTGGGTGCTCCGTTAATGGGGGAGATTTCAGCTGTGCCCTTGTCATGGACGGACCATTACCTCCTGCAGACCGCCCTTCTAGCACATGTCTGCCCCCGGAAGGGTGCGGAACCTATTAGGATGGTCCGCCCTCAGAGGCTGTTGGACCCAGTGTGGTTTCTAGGTGCTCTGGGGGAGTTACCCTCTTACCTTGATGACCGTCTTATCAATGACCTTGTCAAGCTGTGGAACATCTTGATGATGGAGGCCATTGAACAAACGGCTCACAGGTGTCCGTTGTCCAGGCGGAGGATCCGCAGACCCCCTTGGTTCTCCGAGGAGCTGCGGATGCTGAAGCAAGAAGGGCAATGGTTGGAGCGAAGGTGGCGCCGTTCTCGGGTTGAAGCCGACTACAAAACAATGTGGGTATATCCGTAGTCAATGCACTTCCCATTTCAGGTCTAAGGAAAAGCAAATTTCCCAGGTGGGAACGTAGTGGGAAATGAGGGCAGAAAGAATTCAGTGAGAGTTGTAACATTCATTAATGCTGCCCAGCACTTTGAAGGTTTAACTTGTTGCGAAAGGGCTAGTGCCCGTTGTTACCAGACTAGTCATTGAGGTGATGAGCAATGCAACTCCTGGCCAAAATGTGCGTGAGTTGTGCATTGCTGTGTCCTATTTAACAGGTAGCAATTAGGACTGCGGTGTTTTATGACATGACACACGTATTATCTTCTTGAAGGGTGGATGCGACACGGTGTTTTGGTTATAAATCCACATACCCTTTAATTTTGTCAGGTGGCCAGTCTCAAGACACCAAAGGCTACAGCCTGGCCCATTGTGTTTAGGCACATCATTGAAGAAAAGCCTTGATAAACAGAGAGCTTCTGTGCAACAGTCACCTGAACCAGTGAAGGCTCAAGGCTGGTATCCTAAGGTGAAAGTCTGTTGAATTTTTGGCTTCAAAAAGGGGCTCTATCTGTTCTTCAGAAGTTCCTATCATTACAAAATTTGGGATCGTTGCAAATCTTTGGGCCTTCTGCTCCTCTGCCAAATTTAGTTCAAATCAGTCTAAGAGATCAAAAGATATTCAGGGGAAACTATTTTCAATGTAAATATATGGGACTTGACTTGGGTAGTATCTGCCTTACAGGTCAGAAAATATGGGGTCCTTATCTGTCAAATTTGGTTGGAATCCACCTCTGGGGATCTAAAGTAATTAAGGCACAGGGAAATACAAATCAATGGGATTTTTAAGCAATGGAAGGTGCCATATTTCCCCTCTTAGTACACTGTGGAAGGGCGGCCTAAGACAGTAGGGTTTCTCCAGGATCAGGGCCCCAATAAGCACCTTCAGGGCACTCCAAACACTTCCCACCACCAGGTGCTGGTTTATTTACAATGCCACAGTTCAGACATTCCCAAATCCCAATATATATCCCAAACACTTTTCTCACTAAGAGGATGTAGCAAGCCAGTCTCTAGGCTTAGTTAAAAGAATTTTTATTTGTAAATCAAAATTAACATTAGTGCAAGATTGGATACGAGAGTGGAATAAAACAAAATATAAAGACGATGCAAATCTACCTTATTTGGTGAGATTCTAAGCTAAATATTACCCTATGCAGTTATATGCTTAAAAGTTGAATTCTTAACACTTTTATTGTTGTGTTAACTGTCCCAGACTGGCTGTCTTGGGCTCACATCGTTAGGGTTTTTGGATTTATTCTTGTTACATAGTTCACAATGTATTTGTTCTCATTCTATAAGTTTTTCATTCAAAATTTCATCATAGTTATATCCAGCTCATGTTTCTAAGGCACAGTGGTGGCAGTGCAAAGACGCGACAACAAGGAGGAGCCCGATGGTGGAAGTAGAGCCGGTACGAATGGGCTTCTGCCATGGCTTCCCTTGCTCATGTCAGGGCAGGATTTTGCACCTTGATATGCGTGAGGGAAGCCGCAGCAGAAGCCCATTTGCACCAGTTGTACTTCGGCCATGGGGTTCCTCCCTGCTGCCGCATCTTTCTTTGCGGATCTCACCGCCGCTGCACCGCATCAGGTGTGAATGTGACTTGAGCTGAATGACAATAATAAATCCAAACACGTATAAAGGTGCAGTATACAACAAACAAACCACTACAAGTAACTGCTCCTAATAACACAACAGTTCCTATATAATACAAATCGATTTATAGGAAATGGAAACAAGAGATGAATACAATCAAACCCAGACAAAAAAATCTGGTGGTAAATTGAAAAGTCCTGAAAAGGCTTCACTCCTTGGCCCAACGTTTCGCTGCAATCGTTATCACAGCGATTTTGTGCAGCACATGCAGTGATTTTTTAATTATAATTTTTAATAAAATAGAACAAACAATAAATGAAAATGGTAGAGTTCTTTACCAAATCCCCCCCAAATTAAGGGGGTTTTGGAAATGAAAACTGAAACTAATGACGTGCCTGATGACTTGGGTCCAAAAAGGACTGTATAAATTCTTAGTGGCGAGGTCTACCTGTGAAATCGAATAACCTCTCCCTCCCCCCAACCTCCCCAAAATTGAGTATTGGAGCAACCATTTGACAGGAATACTATACAAGTATCTAAAGAGGTGTTTGGGATTGTAGCTGCAGCCCCTCACACTTCAAAGGACTGGTTCTCTTCGTATCTCTAGAACTGCTTCTTCAATGTTTCTCTTGCTGCTCCCTCCTCTGCATTGCTTCCCCTCTCTGTGGGAGTTCCTCCAAGGCTCTGTCCTGGACCTCCTGCTCTTCTTCCTTTTAAACTCTTTCTTTGGGTAAACTCAGTGGGACCAATCCCATACCACACTCACGCATGCACGTGTAACTGCGTGGTTTGTGCACATGCTGTGGGCCCTGTGCCGGAGGTGCGCATGCACGCCGCATGTGCAGCATGTGCCAGTCCGCAAGGTCTGGGATTGGCTCCATTGAATCTCATGGCTTCCAGTATCACCTGTATACTGATGACACACAACTCTGTCTCTCCAATCACATGCTCTTCCCCTCCATCCAGTCTCATATTGCTGACTGTCTCTCTGACATCTCTGCTTGGATGTCTTGTTACCAACTCAAACTTAATATGGCCAAGACTGAACTCCTCATCTTCCCCCCCAAAATATTCCCCTCCTACTTCCCTCTCAATTTCCATTGAGAGAGTGTCTCCATCCAGTCTGTCCCTGAGGTGCATAGCCTGGGAATACTCTTTGACTCCTCCCTCTCCTTTTAAGCCTCAGATCCAGGCTGATGCTAAATCCTGCCACTTTCCCCTGTATACTATTGCTAAAATCTGGCTCTGCCTTACAGTTATCACCACAAAACCCCTAGTCCATGCTCTAGTCATCATTTGACTTGGCTACATTTTAACTTCCTCCTTAGTGGTCTCCCCTGCTCTGATCTTGTCCCCCTCACCTCGGTTCAGTGCTCTGCTTCCAAAGTCATCCACCTTGCCCATCACTTTGACCACATTCAGCCACTCCTCCCCACCCTATGTTGGTTCCCTCTACATGAACGCATTAATCACAAACTCCTGGTCCTCACCTTCAAGGCTCTTCATAGCCTTGCTCCCCCATATCAGTGGTCTTATATCACACCACACTCCTGCCCAGGAGCTTCGCTCCCCCTCTGCCCCCACCCATGCCTGCTCATGACCCCCTTGCTCCTATATACATCTTTGCCCGTTCTCTCTTGCTGCCCCCCACACCTGGAACTCCCTTTCTGGATACATTCATTCTGCTCCCTCCCTCCTAATTTTCAAATCCTTCCTGAAAACCTACCTCTTCCGTCAGGCTTTCCCTAGCTTGTCATGAGTGAAACTGCATCCTCTTTCTCCCCTCACTCACAGTTTCTTCCCTGAAACTAAGCTGATAACCAAGTTAGTTCCCTGTAACTCAATACCCAATGTTGTTGAGTCAGTATGGGTACTGGAAATTCATTGTGTATATTAGGGATGGGCGAACGCGGTTCGGAAATTTGGAGTTCGGACCGAACTCAGTCTGTTCGGTCGACCGAACCGAACTTCTGAACCGAACTCAAAGTTCAAACCGAACTGAACCGAATTTCCGAACTCCGTTCTGTTCGCCCATCCCTAGTGGCAACACACACCAAAAAACCTGATTTTGAATGGCCGAACTTGGTTCGGAATTCGACCGAACTTGGTCTGTTTGGTCGACCGAACCAAACTTCCGAACTGAACCGAACTCAAATTTAAACTGAACTGAAACGAATTTCCGAACTCAAATTTCAAACCGAACTGAACCGAACCAAATTTCTGAACTCTGTTCTTTTCGCCCATCCCTAGTATATGCCTATTTTTGTGGGCAATCATTTCAGCTCTGCCCTGATTTTCCTAAATTCTTCTTCTCCCATAAGCTAAGCATGTGCAACTTCTCGGATGTCTCCCTGTCTCTTTTTCTGTCCCCACCTCTTCATCTTCCCTCCCTTGTCTCTCTCAGATTGTAAGCCCACTGGGGCAGGGACCTGTAACTGTTGTTTGTAAAGCACCAGGTATGTTGTTTTCACTGTATGAATTATTGTTGTTGTTAAAAATAATAAATAGTGAGTAAAAATAGTATACAAAATTGCATAAAATCCCCAACACTCTCAAATCCTATCCCCAGCCACCAAACACTTGGCCCAAAAAAGCGTCTTATGAGTCTAAAATGCTCAGTCCCAAGCTCTGAAGAATATGCACAAAAGGGTTGCCGCACATGCACAGAATGGCTTCCATTTTCCAAGATGGTGGTGACATTGCTGCCACCATTTCAGAAAAGATCTGTACATGCGCGGAATGAACTAGTGACCATTTTGTGCATGCACAGTGATTTCTTTTTTTGTTTTTAAATGTTCTTGTCCAGAATTAACCTGAGACGCTGCTGGTTCTCAGTTCGTTCTTGGCTCCTGGAACACACTGAGAACTGGCATTCCAAAACCAAACACCCCCTTCCCCTCCCCCTCCAGGAGAACAAACGTTCAGCCCTAATCCTAAGAGTTCAGTTTTGTTCAGGCTTACAGGGTGATCTCCTTGACTCACCTTTTCCCTGTTCTGCTGAGTCACGAGATGATTCTTATCATGACATTTCATCACTTGGGCTGCAGAGTCCGTCTCCAGATTGAGAGGCTACACAAGAGTCGCATGTGAGTTATGGCTGTGCGGTAAGGCAGACAGAATAAGCAGACCCCCAGAATATCTGATACAGTAGCCTGCATCATAAGAGCCGTAACGAGTATCATAACAGCCATACCCATTCCCAAGCCATATTTCTATCTGGAAGGACAGCCACTGTTGACTGATTCCAGGGCTGCAAAAGATAAGGCTACATAGACTCTTAGTACTCTACATCCCACTACCTGGCTTTTAGTGGATGGCAAGACAGCAGAATAGGTACTAAAATACATGGAAGCACATCCAAGGCTTGATCGACAAAGCATCACTTCTTGGGTTTGAAATCAGAGAAATTATTCTCTGAATGGAACATTTGAATTTCGCATGGAGTGAGGTGTCCTTTATATTTGTTTAGGGAAACCAGGTTCTGCTCCACCAAAGTTGGATGGCCTTTATGAGCTTGGAGTGCATTGTTAAAGTGCATTGTTATGACTCGCCCAGGCTCATAAAAGTCGTAAAGATGTCACCTGTCATTGGCTGGAACACCTTATTCACAATATAATGCTGTTGAGCCTCCTTGTGTTTGCAGTATTAACGATGAAAGTTCAAAGGCATCATTCAGGAGTATGGCTAAAACAAGATATTGGGATTACTCAACACCTGAACAAATTCCAGTGCTCACTTTGTCCACGGTCAAACTGAGCACCAAGATATCTTCACTGAGTCATTGGCAAGAAAAAAAAGATCAAGGTGCATGCTCAAAAAGACTGCCAAATCATTTTGTGCATGTGCAAAATGGCCATCACCCTTAACCAAAATGGTGGCAATAGCGTGTCTGCCATTTTGGTTAAAGGCAGTGGCCTGGCGGTCATTTTGCACATGCGCAATCCGCTTCCCTTAACCAAAATGGCGGTGAAGCGGTGGCCATTTTGCGCATCCAAAATGAATTTTTTAAAAAATGTTTCTTGACGAGAACTCATACCAAGAAATATGCATAATTTATTTATTTATTTGAAGAATAAAGAAATTCTTCAAATATTTGTGCACATTTGTGCATGTTTTATGCATGCAAATTTGCTTCCTGGCATGAAATCCCAACAGATTATACTCATGAACACCACACAAAACCAGCTCCTGAGAAGACTTGATGCACTGTCCCCATTCCGCCTCCTGAAACTTCCCTGTGGGCTCTATCCTAACCTGTGGCTTCTTAAACATAAAATAAACTACAACCCTCTCTGCCCTTCCCATTTAAACATAAAATAGGCTTTCTAAAAAAAACCCTTTCCCCTAGCCCTTTAAACATAAACTGCCCTACTCGCTCTCCTAGCCTTGTTAACCCTTTTAAACTTAAAATAAATGCTCAGAGGCAGTTGGGTACTGATTGGGGCCCAATATTAATTGGTAAGAGTGTGATACTCATTTTCATTATTATGATAATGGAAATGAAATTCTCTTTTTTTTTTCTTTCTTTCTTTCTTCTCTTTCTTTCTTGTTTCACCACAATTTTACTCCTCGTCTAACACTTGACATTCTCTCCCCAAGCATTGCTCCTTCTACTCTTTCTCATTTCTTCCTTTGGTCTTACCTTCTATTTCGGAGGGGTGTGCAATTGATATCATTTTAATGAATTACAAAAATGTACGGAGCCCCATTCTTTTTGGTAACTAAGGTAGTGAACACGACTAAATAAGCAAATGACCTTTGTTTGATTTCATTTGGTTTTGTTTTTATTTTTCCATTTTATTTTATTAAAATAATTTAAAATTAATAAATCAATCCCTGTGCATCCGCAGAATGGTCGCTGGAGCCGTTCTCTGCACGCGCAGCCCTTTCCAAAATGGTGCTGTCAGACCAGCTGCCTTTTTCCAAAATGGCACCAACGCTGCCGATGCCATTTTGGAAAAGGGCTCATGTGTGCAGAACAGCCCCAGCGGCAATTTTGTGCATATTTTAAAAAAGAAAAACAGTATTATTTTTAATAAAACAACAAAATTAACGAAAACGGTAGAGTCCTTTACAAAAACTCTCCAAAACGAAGGGGGGGGGGGTTGTAAATGAAAACTAAAATGAATGATGTGCTTTCAACACATCCCTGCTACTTAGAGCTGAAATGAATATCCACAAAAACAGGTACGCCAATCAATACTGCGGTACTCAACCTGACCAGTTAACATTGGGTACTAATCGGTATCCAAACCGTGTCTGTCAGGCTACCAGATGTACTTACTGATTTACCATTTTTCATTCTCATTTTCCAACTTCTGGGACTGATTCCTTTTATTATTTTTTTCACTTCTCATTCTGATTCTTGTACTGATTTACTGATGTGTCAATCGGTAACTTGGTAAGGATAATAACTGGGTAATTGGGTGCCATACTCGGGTACTGCTTGGGCACCTGATAGACTACTCAAAATTGTGAGTATTATACATGGGGAGAAAATGCGCTACCCGTTTCAGCTCCATTTCTGTTGATACCAGCAACAGGCTATGGGGACCATCTTTTCCAATAGGCCTCTTCGAAGACCCTCGAAATATCAAGTGGTAGGGTGGGATGAGATAATGCTTTACGCAGAACAAGGAGACTTAGATATCTTGAGGCCCTGAAAATAGGGAAATTGAGACACAGAAACGGGACTTCATTCCAGGCGAAATACTTGAGCCGTGAGAGGATATTCACACAGATCCTGGAAGGACCACATTTGCAAGAGGCAAGGATGTAAATACATTCCAGAAACAAACTTGTATGTTCAGTTCCACCAAAACAAAGATGTGTAACAACTGCTGATCAGAGATAACACCTACCATTTTTTAATTGGCTTTTTCTTAAAAGAAATCGAAAATCAGAAGAGAGATTATAAGGAAGTGTAAACAGCACCTTCAAAGAACAGTCGCAGCAGTGAATGCGTAATCACAGGTTTATGGCAGTTAAATGGAAGGATGTTCCCTTTACTAACGCTTCCATCATGACAACCTAGACTGCGACTGTCAACCGCACACCCCAAACACCCTTGTGAACCATTAAGCCATGAAGTGAACATTACAACACCTCTTCTATTTAGTTCCTTTTGCTGGAACAATTGTCGTACATAAGCTTATACCGCACGACCAAGAGGTTAAGCATCGAATCCTCATAGCATTTACTGTGCCTTAATCAGTGGGACCACAACCATGGAAGGAGTTAGAGATGGTGGGACCAGTCCCATGCTCCATGCACACACACAGCCTTGTGCATGTGCAGTCATGTGGTTTGCATAGGCACCATAGGCCCTGTGCCGGGAGTGCATGTGTGTCATGCATGTGCGCTGGACATGCTGTGCGGTGCATGGGATTGGTTCCAATGGGACCACAGCCAAGGAAGGAATTAGAGGCATGTGGCCATTGTGAGACGATGGGAGAGTCAGGATTAGAACCCAGGATTCCTGACTCCTGTAGACCTATGAATGAATGATGAATCTGCCACACACTATAATCTATTATTAGATTGTCATATATGGGATTTCATTTTATAGGAGAGGTAGCAGAAATGGGTTCCAACTTGTTTCTGGTGAAGTAAAGTAAGAGCCAGTGGAGTTGCTCTGGGAGATGAATTTGGACCACTGGCTTTATTGAAGCTTTCCTACATGCATTCAGTAGATGAGCTGCCGCGCTATTAATGCTAAAAATTCCAAGCTCGTAAATGCTGTAAAGTTGAGGCGTCCAAGCCCAGCATTTCAAGCAGATATAAAGGGCGGGTTGCTGAACTTAGAACCACAAAGCCTTTGCCTATTGCTTGCTTGCTTCTTGCAATTTCTCTTCCTCTCCTTTCATTCTGCCCCTTAGAGGAACAATGTCTTGTCATTTCTATCATCCTGGCTATGGTTTTGACCCCAGGAATTACAGTTCCTACTCTGCCGTCCTTCCACCTAATGGGAACCAAAGTCACATCAATGCCCCCTGCCCTCTGAGGGGAGTTGGAACAGGCTTTCGAGGCACTGGTTGCTTTAGTAGCAGAAGCCTAGGTGGCATCAACTCCACTGGTCCTAGAATTGCCGTTGCTAACCCTAGCAGATATGGCTATGGATATCATGGAGATGGCAATGGATACGGTTACTCTAGTACCAGTTACAGCTCTTACGGTGCTGGCTACCACGTTAAGCCAGCTGGGGTCTGCACACCCTATCTGCTTTCCATCTCACCTGTGACTCGCAATGAAAAGTTGCTAAGGCCTCTGAATCTGCAGATTGATTCCGCAGCCCAGGCGGCGAAGTGTCAGGAGAAGAATGAGCTCCAGTGCCTAAACAGCAAATTTGCCTGCTTTATTGACAAGGTGAGCAAGAGGTTTATGCTAGGGCTGAAACTCGTTTTTGCTATTCTTGAGAATAGCTTCTTGTTGGGAATTGGGCTATTATTATTATGATTATTATCAGCATTTATATAGCGCCAGCGATGTACCTGGTGCTTTACAAAAAACAAGATAGACACGGTCCCTGCCCGAGAGCTCACAATCTACAGACAGGGGGAGGGGAGACAGGGAAGGGGGAACAGAGGCAGAGACAAGGGATGAAACATTCATGAGGATGCGAGAACTCAGGTACATGTTCTTGGCTTGGTTACAGTACATTGGGAGTATACAGATAACAGGTGGGGGATAATCCTGGGCGGGAATGATTAGCAGGAGATTTTCCCTATTGATTGGCGAGATTTTCCCTATTGAGAACTAGCCGAGAATCAGCCATTCTCTACACCATTCTCACTGAGATTCTCAAGAAAATTAAAATTGGTGGCCCTTTTCCAAAATGGCGTCAGCAGCGTCACTACCATTTTGGAAAAGAGCAGCTGGTCTGTGCATGTGTGGTGGCCATTTTGTCCACGCTCAGACCGGCTGCGCTTTCCCAAAATGGCACCGATGCTGCTGATGCCATTTTGGAAAAGGGTCGTGCATGCAGTGGGATTTTTTTATTTTTCTTTGTTTGCTGTGTGGCGGCCTCCTTCTCAGCGAGCTTCCCTCCTTGCCTGCCTCCATGGAGAAGCAGAGAGCAGTCCTGGCTGGAGAAGCCCCAGACTCAGAGAGAGGTAGCCAGGTGGGTAAAAGGGGTTTGTTTTGTTTTTTAACAAGTACGATGGATGTTGAGATTCTCACTTTTCTCAGCGAGAATCATGGCAATTCTTGGCCCATTCTCATTTGCAAGAGAACCCTGATTTTTGTCGAAAAAGCGAGAATACATGAAGCGAGTTTCAGCCCTAATGGTAATAGAATTGCGTCCTCTTTCTACATGTTTGGCTAATAAACTCTGTGTTCACATGTGCATGTATGCGTCAGAGAGAGAGAGATTGAGACTTGGTATATGTTTTGTTTTGTTCTCCATGTGTGCAGTCTTTGGGGGTCCCCCCTAGAGCTGAAACAGATACCTGATTTGATACCCATGGGTAAGACCTTCATTTTTGGGTACCATTGTGGGTATCCAAATTGGCAACTGATCATTAGAGTACTCAAAATACCGACTATCGGTATACGGAGGCCATTTTCACACGGACGCCCCTCCCCCCCCTCCTTGCACTCGTGGGTGGATGACCATGCATCTCCAACAGCAACGGGTGCCAATGCCAGATGCTCCGTGAGTGGAGCATGGGTGGGGGTGGGTGAGTCTCCATGGAAACACACATCCCCACAGCGTCCACCCACTGCACCACCCACACACCCGTGACCATTAGAAAAGGGCCTGAAATACCAATATACCGATCACCAGTATGCCAAAACAGAGAAGTTACTTTAAAAATCCCCAAATCCAGGACAAAATTGGTATTCGGTATTGTCCAGATATATCGGTACTTCAGTATACCAGCTGTTGATATTTTGGGTACCCAATCAAAAAACAATTGGTACAGAAAAATATCTGAAATATTCAGTTTGATTCAGGTACTGTAAGGTTCGATGGATATACCCATTTTACTCATTTCAGCTCTAGTCCCCCCACCCCCTTAGCTAACAGGATGGTTGGTTCCTGGAGTGGAAAGGTTGGAAATCGCTGATCGGTGGGGTTCCTGACTCTTGGGGAAAGGGGGCTTGGGGATGAAAGGGTCTAACATAAAGAAGCAACTTGGAGAGCCTATTTGCTCTGCCCCTTTCTGATGTAACCCTTTGCCCTCACCACCTGGATAAATTTCCTCTGTGTTAGCCTGGCCACCTATGGAATTTAAACTGGGCAAATGGTGGTTTCATACAGTGCCCAAAGATGATGTGTGACAGCCCAGAGACTTCAGGTCAAACCTAGTAGTAATGTGGTGGGTAATGTTGGGTGCCCAGTAGTGAGGTAGCTCTCTTGACTGGGCAGGGCAGCAATTGTAGGCTAGTGCACACATTCACAACTGTGCATCTTGTTTTATCTCCTCCAGTTTATACAGGCAATGACCAGTGCTGATTCCTACCAGAGACGTCAGACTTCAGGGATCTCAATTGTATGGGCATTAGGTCCAAATATCACATTCTATTCCTTACCATGACCCCTGCTGTTTCTCCCATCCCACTTTGTCCCCAGTCTCACCTCATCATCATCTCTGGTGGGCTGGAATTTTGTTGGTTGTAAGGCCTTTTTTACATGGCCCTTGCAGGGTGGGGTGGGGACTGTGGGAATGCCGGTGCGTGCACAGTGGGTGGTCGTGGTCTGCATACGGGCGCGCACACATCCCCACACACACCCCCTTCATCCACACACATGGAGTAACGGCCGTTTTCCATGGTTGCTCCGTGCATGGGGTTGAGTGGGGGGTGCGTAGGGATGCATATTAGGCGGGAGTGTGCTCATCCCCACTCACGGTGCGTGCCCACACCACGTCCTTCACATGGGCCTCTCCCACTCATGAACATGCAGAAATCTGCATGTTCATGAGTGGGAGAGGCCATTGTAAAAAAGGCCTAAGGCCGCATTCACATCTGATGTGGTGCAGTGGCAACGAGACCCATGAGGGAAGACGCCCAGAGGGGGGGATCCGGATGGCAGAAGAAGAACCGATGTGAACAGGGATCTGCCACGGCTTCCCTCGTGCATTTCAGGGAGCAAATTCCTGCCCCGTCATGCACGAGGGAAGCTGCGGCAGATCCCCATTCGCACCGGCTCTTCTTCTTCCATCTGGCTCCACCCTGCCGCCGCATCTTTGCTTTGCTGCCACTGCTGCCACAGGTGTGACTGCGGCCTAAGTTGGCAAGCCTAATGTAAGTGGAAAGGGATTTCATCCATTAGAGCAGTTTAGGTGTGGTTAATCATGCCTCCGTGCAGAGGGTTGGGCAAGATGATGTTTGTAGTCCCTTCTTGCTAAGACTGAACTAGAGCTGAAACAAGTACCTGCAAAAAATGGGCATATTTGATTAATTTCTGGTACCCAAATCAGCCTAACAATAACAACATTGGGTACACATCATCAACCTCTCCCTCTCTACTGGCTCTTTCCCTTCTGCCTTCAAACATGCCACAGTTTCTCCTATTCTCAAAAAGTCCACTCTTGACCCCTCTGACCCTTCTAGCTATCGTCCTGTCTCACTCCTTC
>QEPC01013826.1:5204841-5259563 GCA_003113815.1 Sphenodon punctatus
AGTGAGTATACAAGGGCTGAAACAAGATCTCACAAAAGCAAGAAATCTTGTTAAAATTCCAGTTCTCAGTTCACCCTGAACAAACTGAGAACTGGGACTCTTTTGCTGAGTATTTGGTGAGAAAAGGATTTAAAAAAAATAAAATAAAAATCATTGTGCATGTGCAAAAAGGCCTCCAGAGTGTTTTGCACATGTGCAAATCGCCGCCGGACTGCTCTGCTCATACACAAAATGGCTGCTGCCCTTAACCAAAATGGCGGCAATAGCATCACCGCCATTTTGGTTAAAGGCAGTGGCCATTTTGTGTATGCGCAAAACAGTCCAGCAACCATTTCTGCAGTCCGGCATGTGCAATCTGTCACCCTGAACCGAAATGGTGTTGATGCTATTGCCACCATTTTGGTTAAGAGCGGTGGCCATTTTGCACATGCACAATGATTTTTTAATTAATATTTTCTCGCCCTAGAACTTTTTATGGGCCTGAGATACTAGATCTGAGTCCCAGTTCTCGAAATTGTGAGTTTCCTTGTGAGAAAATTCTTTGTTTCTTGTTCAGCCCTAGAGCACACACCCATGAAATCGAAGGTACTCGAGCTGTTAAAAGATTTCTCGGGCTATAGCAGAGGTGAAGAGAGTACACATAAAAATGGGTATACCTTTTGGAATTACAGTGCCCAATTCAACCCAGTAACATTGGGTACTAATTGGCACCTAATTAGCGCCCAACGAGCTACCTGATGTACCAGTTTATCAAAGTTCCATACTGATTCACTGACCCCCCCATGCCAATTATTTTTATTTCCCATGCCAATTTAATGATCTACCATTCTGATTTACCAACCCCCAGTGTCAATTAATTTACTGATCTCCAATACCGATTTAGCAACCACCCTGCTGATATAGTGTCCTCCCACACTGATTTACCAATTTTCTCTTACTGAATTACCCTGGGGTAGCAAGTGAAATACTGGTTTCAGATCCAGGGTATAGACTTGCCACCTCTTGAGGTTTTGACCCTGACATTCCTAGGTTGACCTCTGGGTATGCCAGGGTCAAAACTATGAGAGGTGGCAACCCCAGTTGGTACCATCATGTGATGCTTTCTCAGTTCTTGGGCAGGTGTTATGACCAGGCCCCAAACCCCCAGCCTTCGACTTGGGTGGTGTGGGGTTTGGCTCCCTGCGCCACCGCCTGGCTTGGCCTAGTGAAAGATTTCTTTGTATTCCCCTCTCTTCCCTGTATTTGTCCCTACCCTTCTGGCTTCCTGATTGGCTGCTAGCTCTATATAAAGCATGCTGGGAGCAACAGGAAGCTGGCAGAGCACCTCTTCTTGTCCGTGTCCCAGCCTGTGTGTCTTGCTGCAGGTTCTGCTATACAGTCCCCAGGTTGTATTGCTCTGGGTCTGTGTTCTTGTTTAACCTTACCCCCTTCTGTTGCTCCCTCTCCTCCTGGCCTTCACCTTATGGAAACCCTTGTCGGGGTTTCTGTTCCTAGAGCTCCTACGTTCCTTTCTTTATACCTTGAATGGTGTTCTGTGTAGGTGCCTTTTGGCCTGCTTGGTCTTTGTTATTCTCCCTGCCTGCCCTGATTCTCCCCTTCCTCTTGTGTGTGGTCTTGCTGTGGCTTATCCTGTCCCTTTGTGTATTATTGCCCCAAGTTCTCCCTTAGTTTTGGTGTTGCTTGATTGCTGGACTCCCTCTGTGTCTTGCTGCCCCCAGGCCCCTCTCCATAGTTTCAACAAAAGGACCTTATTGTGGCTTGTCTTTCTCCTTCTACATATTTCTGCCCCTGATTCACCCCTTAGTCTGAGGGTATTTTCAGACGTTACGAGATCACGCTCAACCACAGTGAACCATGGTCAATCCCGCAGCGGGGCCAAAGCACTCTGAACGTCTGTTCAGTGACCACCAGATGTTCACCACGGTCAATACCCACATGGGGTCAAAATCAACCACACTTCCGGAGCTCCCCACCGGACCATCTCCAAAAGCGTGGTCAAAGACATTCCCAGTGGGAAACAACAAAAAGTAACGTTTGGCCGGCAACCACCGGCCAGAATCAAAGGACATGATTCCCAGTCGGGGACAAAGAATGCAGCATCGCTGCCAGGCAACCAGCAACAACACAGACCGGGGAGGGAGATTTAAAGGGCACACAGCAGCAGCTGGGACGAGCCGCCCCGGTGCCTTCCGGGTGCCTGGCCCGAGATTGGCGTAATGTCTGTTGCACTGCCCGGGCTGTGATCCAGTGGCCCAATTCCCTGCTGTGCTCCCGGTCCCGTAATGTCTGTTCGGGGCTTTTTTTGACCACGGGGGGGTGGTTGTTCGGTACACCCCCGTCGGGAATCCACTGTGGTGAATCGGGACCGCGTAACGTCTAAAATCACCCTGAGTCTTCCCTTGTTGTAGATTGTCTGACTTCCTCTGTGCATTGCTGCCCCCAACCCTCCTTCGAGTCTTAAGTGCCACCTAACCGTGGCCCATCTGGTCCTTCAGTGTATTACGGCCCTGTTTCTCCTCCTAGTCCAACTGTGGAGCATCTGGCTCCCACTCTGCATTGCTGCCACAATCCTCTTTATAATCCTGAGCGTTACTGTGTTGGGGGTTGTTGTGTTTCTCTGTGGATTGCTACTCCTTCTCCTGAGTGTGTCTTGCTGTGGTTTCTGTTGTTCCTCTCAGTATTATTGCCCCCAATTTTTCTTAGAGTCCTGAAAGTTGTCTTGGGTGGTTCATCTTGCTCTTCACTGTATCCTTGTCCCAAGATACTTGCATTTCTCGGCCTGCTTCTACCTTATGTCTTAGGGGTGTGCAATTTGTTTGTTCATTTAGTTACTAAAACGAATAATGCCCTGTTCATTTTAGTAATTAAAATATGACAACAAATAACAAAGATCATGAAAATAGATGAAAATGAACGGAAAAAAAGCATCTCTTTTTGTTATAAAAGAATCAAAAACCAATGTGCGAGTGCAAAATGGTGGGGGACTGTTAGACCGAAACTGTTCTGCGCATGCTTCCCAAAATGGAGCCGTCAGCATCGGCACTATTTAGGGAAAGGGTGTGAATGCACAGTATGGCCTCAGCAGTCAAATGTGCATGCGCAATGATTTTTATTTTTTTTAAAAGTTTTTTATTTTTATTTTTAAAAAATTACTGCGCATTCACAAAATAGATGCTGGGGCCATTATTTGCTTGCTTACACTTTCCCAAAATGGCACTGGCAATGTCGGTGCCAATTTTGGAAAATAACTTCTCATGAACAGAATGGTCTGGTGGTCATTTGGTGCATGCACAAGGATTTTTTTAAAAATAATAATTTATTTTTAAAAAAATTAAATGGAAATACAAACAAAAACCCCAAAGACAAACAGTTTTGTTTATGAAAACCCCCCAAAAAGAAAGGGTTTTTGTAAATGAAAACAAAAACAAAACTGAACGCTGTGCCTGCTGCGCACCCTGGCCCGATCTGCTTTGTGCCCTTGCGCTCTTCCATCTTCATCCTTCTCAGATTCTGGTCTGTCTATATGGCTTGTCCTGTTCTTAGTGTGCCAGGTTTCCTTCGTGTTGGTGGCCTTGACCTTTTTTGTACGGTGCCTTTATTGATCTAGCTCAGGGGTGTGGAATCTTTTCCCTCCCGGGGGCCACTTTGAAAGCTTGCACAAGCTCCGAGGGCCGCACAGAAGTTGGAGCAGGGGTGCTTAAGGCATGCATTCAAGGAAAGGAAGACCCAGATCATGGATCTGTGCCATGGATCTGTCCCCTCTCCTTTTTTATATGCCCTCTTCTCTGTTCCCTTCCCTTAAGCTCAGTTTTTCAGTGATTGGAGGTAGGAACTGGATCCAAGGGCCAGATCCAGTAAGTGGAAAAGGGGCCACAGGAAAAGTTGCCGTGGGCCGCATTTCACCCCCGGACATGAGGTTCTTCTCACCCCTTCTCTAGCTGTTGGCGTTCCTTATCTGGTCTTACGTTGATGGTGATTTGTGCCTTGGACCTATTCCTCAACCTTGCTTCCAGGGAATTACTTTAGGTCCTTGGAGGGCTGCTTTCCTCCATAATTATCCTCCCTATGATTATCATCGGCTCATGCCTCTGAGTGTGCTGCTACATGAACTTCAGGGAACACCTTTCTCTGCTGCTGTGTTAGCCATACTGTGAATCTCTTCATCCTCTTCCCTGTGTCCCTGTTTCTCCTGCCCCTCTTCAGCTCCAGTTTTATTCCCTGGGACCTGAGAGCGGGTATTTCCTTAAGTTCTAGAAATTGATTACCTGGTGGACGATGCAGACCGTGGGGCCGATCTCCTGCCCTTCTGCCACCACCAGAGCTCCTGCCCTCACCAGGTCTTTTGCCCTTCTGCTGTTGCCCACCACCTCCTGTCATTGCCCTCCTGTGGATCCTATCCAAAGCCCTGCAGATCCCATGCACGTGCGTAGTGTTCGCGCAGCCTGATGTACTTGCAACGGAGGTCCGTGCAGTTTGCGCGCAGGTGCCTGCGCACAATACCCGTAGGGCTTGGGTTCAGTCCCACCAGCGGGCAATGACGGGAGGTGGCAGGCAATAGCAGAAGGGCAGGTGACCTGGTGGTGGTAGAGGGCAGGAGACCTCTTCCCTGTGTCTCTTTCTCCTGCCTTTTTTTGGCTCCATTTCCCCCCCCCCCCGGAATCTGACAGTAGGTACTTGTTTAAGCTCTAGAAACCTATTAGCTGGTGAACAATGCAGGCAATAACAGGAGGTGGTTGGCAAGCAGTAGCAGAAGAGCAGGAGACCTGGTGGTGGAACCTGGGGTGGTGGAAGAAGACCTGCACGCTGGGCAGTGGGTCTAGGACCCAGCTCTGCTGCCCTCATCTTAAACACCACTGCTGCCTTATAACCTGGCCTCCAACCCTTCCACTGCCTGACACCCCCCCTCAAGATAAATGGGATTCTGGAGCAGGCACTTGCTTTTGTAACCCCGGGTACCCACCCAGGTATGCAGTACCCAAGGGTGGAAAATAGATTATCCAGTTCACCTCTGTCCACAACCCCTCTTCCTCTGCGACTGTTGTGTCACGGTATAATGGGAGCTGCATTCTTTCTGGGTTAGAAGACACACACCATTATTCCTGTTTCTCAGGGCATAGCTAATTACTAAATTGTAGTAGGCTGACTACATCCACCTCATGGCCCAGTGTAAACCCTAGGATGGACTAGTCCGGTCTTGTTACTAAGTGAGGGCAATGTGGTGCACTGGCTAGGAGCATGGAATAGATCCTTCATAAATGCTACCGTGAAATCTCACCTTGCACTGATACCACGTCTCTGCCTCTGCTCTGCTCCTGTTGGCGATGTCTTCGTACTGAGCTTTGACCTCAGCAATGATGTCATCCAGGTCCAGGCCTCTGCTGTTGTCCATTTGCACAATAACGGAGGTGTCTGAGATACATGCCTGAAGCTCTTGCATTTCCTGCAGGGATCATTCAGTTTATTAGTCCTTTTCTACCAGGGCCCTTTCTTAATTTTCTAAGTACCAAGGTACCTCCTGCACTACGGGTGGGAAATCCCTAATCTGGTTATTATTTAGCCTGTTTTCAGTTCCTATACCTGGCCCCTAGCTTCAGTGACTGACGGAACACGCGAGGAAAAGGCACAAGAGATGAGGATAAGGATGATCCTCCAGGAGGAGGAGAAGCAGCCATTTTATTTATAGATCACACCCACAATATGGTGCATAGGGTGTGTCACAGAAACAAGCTGATATAATACTATATATATATATATATATAAAAAGGAACCAACCTTCAAATCCCTCCTCAAAACCTGCCTCTTCCATCAGTCCTTCCCTAGCGACTCCCACCATCCCGATGGTTCAGAGATGCTGTCCTTTCACTAAGCAGCATCCCTTCTCCCCTGTAGCTCAGCTAGGCAAGTGCACCCATGACTTCTCAATGTCGTGAATGTCTCCCTAGGTGTACCCACCCAAGACGCACTCAGGAGGCGACCAGTCTGGGCAGCCGGAACACACGATGCCGCGCATCGTATCATCGGCTTCTGCCAGGTGCCCCCCTGCCGTGTGGCGGGGTAAGTGCCTGGCGGCTGGGCACTGTGTCATATAGAAGCCTTACCCAATATGGCATAAGGTTATCCAAATAGTGGCTGCCCATACGCCAGGGCTCCTTCTGCCCCACCGAACGCCCAACTCCATGGTGGGGCTTTGAGATGTGGATGCTGTCGCTCATCGCACGCTGCCACATCATGGCCGGGGTGGGGTTTGGTCAGGCATGGGGAGGGAGGCAGGCCAGGCACATACTTGCGTGGCTAGTGCCTTGACCTGCCATGGCAGGAGCTCCAACAACAGCCCGGCTACCCCATGGGGGTGGGAAGCATTCATCTGCCCAGCTCCTCATGCTGGCTCTGCAGTGTGGCAGCTGCTCTTTCCTGCCATGGGGCCGCACGAGGATCAGACCCCCATGCCCCTCCTGTCTCGTCCTATGTTTCCCTCTCCCTGGTCTCCTCTCACTTGCCTTTCCAGAAGCTGTTTGGAAGCTGCAGCTGGTGCAGAATGCGGCAGCTTACCGGCGGGAGCACATTTACATCGGTGCTCCGAAGTCTGCACTGGCTCCCTATTGCTTTCCAGGCACAATTCAAGGTGCTGGTTTTGACCTTTAAAGCCCTAAATGGACTGGGCCCCACATATATGGGAGACCACTTGTCCTTCCATGCCCCACTGTGGCCTCTGCAATAGGCCGGAAGCACCTCCATGCGGGGACCATCTGTTAGTCTTGTTCGTATGAGGAGGGCTCGCAGGGGGGCATTATCGGTTACTGCCCTGATACTATGGAACTCCCTTCCCCCAGAGGTTTATTTGAGCCTGCGCCTCGACATCTTCCAGAGGCGGTGTAAGAGGTTTCTTTTTGTTAAGGAATTTGGCAGGCAGGGATAGGGAATGGGGGTTTGGGTGGGAATTTGGGGTGAGGGGGTGGCTGGGGAGGGTTTTGTGGGGTTGAGATGAGGAAGGTTGGGGGTCGGTTTTTATGCTGTTTTTAGATATTATATTTATCTGTTTTGTAAGCCGCCTGAGCCATTTGGGAAGGGCAGGGTATCAATCTAAATAAATAAATATCCTAGATTGTAAGCCCCTTGGTAGAGTTGAAATGGGTACATAATTTAATACCTGCATTTTCAAGTACTGCATCAGTGGTACCCAATGTTGTTGAGTCAATTCGGGTACCAGAAACTGTTCGCGTATACCTGTTTTTAATGGTACCCATCTCAGCTGTCCCCCCACCACCCCCCCCCCCCCCGGGGATAGGGCTCTGTCTCTGATTATGATAACACAGCTCTAGCTGCATTCCTGGTGATATAATATTACTAATGGGAAGAAACAAAACCCCAAAAGTGTATCCCCTAAAAGTAGGGTTGGTTGAAACCACTGTTCCATTTTGTCAGAACATTTCCACAAAAATGGAACCGTTGCCCCATTCTTTGACCCAAATTCCAATTGCAATCTTTTCCAATCGGAATCTCAATGGGGGTGGGGGGAGGAAGAGGAGGGAGGGAAAAAAACATCAACAACCCTGACGATTTGTGAATATGCAAAATTGCTGCTGTGGCTGATTTGTGCATGTAGAAAATTATGCTAGCCATAGCCAAAATGGGTGTGCATGTGCTGATGCCATTGGGGGCATTGTGTGCATGCACAGCTGGCTGCGTTATTTTGCTCATCGGAAATGCCCAGTTCCAATGGAATTGGTGAAAAATTCAGCTTCAACTCAACCTAAAAGCACCTGGGGAATTTTTTAAAATTAATTTTTTAAAGGCCTCTGTTGCTTTTTAAAGGTGAGGAAAGAAGAGCTAGGGTGAATATCTGGAGGGAGCGAGTTTCACACTGAGGGGCATGCCACAGCAAAGCCCAATCACCAACTGACTTAAGGCATGATGGTGGGATCCCCAAATGGTAGGTGGTTTCTGAGCATAAATAAGTGGTAGAGCGAGAGGCCCAGAGCATGTCCTGAACATAGCCAGGTCCTCTACCACTTAGGGCCTTAAAAACAGTAGCCTGCAGCATATCCTCAAACTCCTAAGTATAGACTGGATTCTTGAGCTTGATCCATGATCTGGAATCTCCCCTCCCTTCCTCTGCCCTGAACACCCAGCCAACCATGCTAGACCAAAGAGAGTAGGAAAAATCATTACCGCTTCGTACAAGCACCTCAGGAAGTTGACCTCATCAATTATGCTTTCCACCTTGGCTTCCAGATCCGCCTTGTTCATATAAGCACAGTCCACATCCTAAAGAAGATCGGAAACAATGAGAGAAGTTTTCATTGAATATCATATAGGATCATATGATTGTTTGATAGCACGTGTAATGGGGATTGGGCAGCAGTGGCCCATTAAAGTAAGGTTGGGAGGAAGATGAAAGCAAAGAGGATTTGGAAATCCAAGGCCATGTTAGAAAGAGATAGAGAAACTTAAAGTAGGGCTGAAGTGAATATCTGAAGCAAATATCAAATAAGACAAATTCAACCCCTTTGTGTCCATTTCATTGACGAGGATAGGAAGCACAGATCATTTAGGATAATCCCCATTTGTTGGGGTTATTTTGGTTTGGTTGTTTTGATTTTGTTTTGCTGAATTTTAGGATCTAGCGCTTCAAAGCAGTTGACAGACTGTGTTCAGCTGATGCGCCACATAACTTAATAGTTGTGAACAATGAGAATGAAAAAGAAAGTCACAACATGACCCAACCGAATTGACTGGAATGAAGAAATGACTGTGCGGGTAGCTGCATGTAAAGTTATTTGGTGGCATATTTGAATATGTAAATAATCTTCATGAATATGGATTGGCATAGTTTATTGAGTTGTACTAAAAAAAGAATTGGTTATCAAAGGAAAAAAACCTCCTAACTGTAACAAGAGGTGGGCAATGGATATGTTGCTTAGGGAACTGGTGGAGTCTCCTTCAATGGGTCTTCTCCAAAACTTGCCGAAAAAGCATGTATCTATGGTTCTATAGATAGAAGGTATCCTGCCTTTAGGCAAGGGGTTGGACTTGAAGGCTCTTGAGGTCCTTTCCAACCTTATGATTCTATAAGACAAGGTTAACTGTAGCCCCCAATCTGCCTTCTCTGGAATAATACATATTAGTGCTAATTGTAGATTTTTTAATCATAGATGATATTTGCATTTTTGACAGCCCCCTGAATATCCAAATAACATCTGCAAACAAAATGGATATTTAGAGGGTTAAAAACAAACATGAGAGTAACCCACTCTGGCCCATGGGCCACTGTCACATTTGTTGGGTCCCCAGATGTTCATCTGGACTGACCCCAGGTGTGTTGGTGACTAGTCCATGCTCTCACCTTGGCAACTGGCAGAAGTCACAGTCAGGGCTAATGTCAGAGAAGGGCCAGAGCATGTTTGCATGTCTGTTTCCACTGGCCCCGACTGGGTCTTGCAATGACCGTCATAGGCCGTCANCCCATGTCTCTCCCACTGTCCCCTCTCCTTGTCTCCCCCTCCTTGTCTTTTAGATTGTAAGCCACAGGTAGGGACCGCAGCTGATTATATGTTCTGTACAGCGCCAGGTTGTTGCTGGCGCTTTATAAATGTTTAATAATAATAATAATAATAATAATCCATGCAGTACTTGACCTAGCATGGTAATATCAGATATTAATCAGTACTCAATTAACGCCCTCTGTCTAGCTCACTGGGTCACTTCCATCAACCATACATTTAAAGTCATAAAAGAGATGCTAGGGCCTGTTACAAACTAAGCCCTGATTACTTCCATTAACATCCAGGAAGCAAGATTCATTATTTATTTGAGCTAGTCACTAGCGAATCACTCACCTTTTTAAGCACAACAAACTCGTTCTCGGCGCCTGTCCGCCGGTTGCACTCCTCTTCATACCTGATGAAAGAGAGGATTGTTGGCACTTAAACTCCTTCACTTTAAAAAGATGAGGGATCTGGATAGACTTGGTCAATCCTGTCAGTGGTTTTGTCAGTCTGAGCTTCTCTGTTTATGTAGCATTGTGAAGTCTAGTGTATGGCATGACTTGTAGTACATGCTATTTTGGAGGTACCAAGATGATGGCTAGGAAACGAGGTCATGTCATCTGCATATGTTTTCAGGATCCCAAATGTTTTTTTGTTATACTTTGCAATTCTTTGTTTTTGTCTGGGTGTCTGGAGTTGCAGAAAAATATTTATGTTCAAATAAGGTCAAATAATAATAATAATAAAAGTGAAATGGGTTGTCTCATATAGCTATTATTTTTATTTATATTTATTTTATGAAAATTTATTATTAGTAGTAGTCGTAGTAATAATAGTCAGGAAAATGCTAGGGGTGTGCATGTCGTTTTTGTTACATCAATAATGAAAACCAAATTTGCCATTTTCGTTATTGTTATTGCAATAATGAAAATGACAAAAATAATAGCATAATCAATAACGATAATGAAAGTCGTTATTGATTTTGTTATTGTCTAGCAGCCTGGCAGGTGTTCTTTTGAGGGAAATGTGGTGAGGGGAGGAGACATTTCAGAGCCAGAAACAGTGTTGAACTCTTGAACTGGGCCTGGGATGGGAGGGGAAGGACCTGATGGATGTAATTGCTGGCCAATGAGCAGCACAAGCAGGTCCCAGGCAGTTGAATGGCAACTTCTGATTGCTCAATGCCTCCTGCCTCCCAGAACCAATCAGGGGAGCTCTGGTGGAGGGCACTGCACCGCTGCAGCGCTGGGTTGCTTAACTCTGGTTCTGTGTTAGCTATTGCTCTGTCAAAGTGCACTTGCAGAATCTGCTGGTGCTTGCGCTAAAAATTCTCCCATGTATATCCCTGCCAGAAAGAAATTCCCATTTGTGAGAATTCTTGTTTCAACTTAAGTTTGAATAGGCACTTTTTCACGCTTACTTTCTCTTGTAATCTTCTAAAATGTCCTGTGAATTGTTCAGATTCGTCTTTCCAATCCTTATCCCTTACCCATACATTTTACCTTTTTCCTTTCCCTGCCTGTCTCCACCTGTACACACCCATACCTACACCCTATATATATGGGAGGTATCTAATATATATATGTGGGTGTGTGTATATATATATATATAGTGTGTGTGTGTGTGTGTGTGTGTATATATGTGTATGTGTGTATATATAATAGAGATAGTGGATATACCTCTGAGTTTTCCTTTTTCCTTCTCCTTTCTCTCTCCCTCATCCATATATTATATAGATATTAGTTGTATTTAGATATTAGACTGTTTTATTATATATATTAGGAATACTTTGTATTATACATACGTTCGGTTTAGCTTAGATTCAGTATAGATTATACACACACACACACACACACACACACACACACATATATATATATATATATATATATATATATATAACATAATAATAAAAACCTAGATATTGTGTGTGTATACCAATACCAATGATACCAAAACCAAAATATTTGTTTGAAATCGGTACCGATAAAAACGATGAAAAACGACATTTTGTTATTAACGAAAACGACACATTTTAATAATGAAAAATGAAAAACGACATGGTGCCCTGGTGCGCACACCTAGAATATGCACCCACGTCACGTCTGTCTATCTGTTAGCTGAAATAGCTGCCCGATTTAGTAACCACAGCTAATACCTGCATGTCTGGGTGTCATTTCAGTTACCCAGCAGGCTACCCAATCACCGATTAGGTGACAAAATTAATTAATTAAATAAATAAAAATCAGCCATTTCCTTTACTGATTTTTTTTATTACCAATCAGAAACCAAAAAATTGGGATGGAAAACTGAAAAACTAGGACCAATAGCTCATATCTGAGACCAGAAGTCAACATTCTGGGACACACTAGGACATTTCGGGATATCGGGTACCAGAATTTGGCCCTAATTGGGTACCCATTAGTATTCAAAATTTTGGAGTCAATTCAGGTACTGTAAATTTGATGGGTATAGACGTTTTTGTGGGTATTCGTTTAGGCTCTTATCGATCCATCGATTGATCACCAACAATGTTCTTGGTGCCGAACAGTCATGATTTAGAGACAGGTCCCTGCCCTGAAGGTCTTACAGTCTAGGATGGACAAGGGAGGAGAAACAAGGGAGAGGAGCACATAGGGAAAGACAGGGATACGTAGGTAACATTGACGAGTTGCATGCGCACATGCTTAGCTTGGTTTCCAAGGTATCCTGAAGGATAAGGTAAGATAAGTAGAAGTGTCAGTGAATAAATAGGGAAAGCCTGATGGAAGATACAGGTTTGTAGGAACGATTTGGAGGGAGGGAGCAGAGTATTCATGTGCAAAGGACAGAGTTCCAGGTATAGGGGGCATCTTGTGATGGGAAGGGATGAAGACAGTTTAGAGAGCAGGGCCACTAGGTTGGGTGAGAGTGGTGGAACAGAGCAAGATACTTGGTAGAGTTGAAATGAGCACCTAAATTGCTACTTGTGAAATTTCCATCTTGGGGTACGGAATTGTTTTCCAACCATAGACTGATACTAGTGCTGCAACTCGGTCTACAGATTTATTAGAAATGTGCCGAGGATCACGGTACTCGATTAAGAACCTCGGAGTTCTGAGGTTCCTAGTTCTAGTACTTGGTACACTCGGTTCCGCTTGATGAAGTGTTTCTCTGAGTCTGCGCAGAAGTTGGGAGTTCTTGGCACCGGAGTGACCCACCCCTGCCCTTACCTTCACTGAGCTAGGAAAATGAAGGTTTGTGCTTTATTTAGTAGGCATGGGGGTAATGGGAGGGGACTGGTGAGGGGAGGACAAGCACAGGGCAGTTTTTGATTGCTGGATTACATCTCCCAGCATGCACCCACAGCATACACGGAGGCACTCCGCAGCTGCTTCATGGGTAGGGAAGTCACCCCCACTCCCCCCAAAGCATGCTTCTGACTCCTAGTCCTGGACAGTGTACACAGAGGCGCACCAGGGCTGCTTCCCAGGCAGGGCAGTCCCGCACAGCAGAGGTGTTCCCTAGTCACTTCCCGGTGAGTTTGCTGCCCCCCTTCTCTGCCCCTTATCCTTCCCACTTCCCCTTCCCTGCCATCTTCCCTGGCCACTTCTGTCCGCTCCCTGCCCCCCTTCTAGCCACTTCCGAGTAGCAAGTATTCACCCAGTCTCCGAGGATTGGTCTGAAACCTCGGGTCTGGTACTCGGAGACTTGGGGAATACTTGTGAGTATTTTTTTTAATATACTAAGTTCACCCCTCAGTTATACTGATACAATTCCTCAACTCTCAAAATACCGTGTGATACCATTGTGATTTACTGACGTTCTGCTTACTATTACTGTTTTTTACTGAGTGTTTACCTCATTACTGAGGGTAATGTTTTACTTCGGGGTGTCTGTTTGTTAGTGAAGTCTGATAAGGAAGTACAAGGGAAAATGGAGTGCAGAGAAGATTGAAGAAATTCAGTATTATGTTAGTATTGCGTATCAGGATTTGATGGAAAAGCAGCAAATGGTAGGTGGCTCTGCAGTAAACATTATCAGTAAATCAGAAAATAATAGGTTGATTGAGAGTTTGTCGAATACCGATGGCTTCTCAGCTCAACTGAGAGAAACGGAGACTGATTCTGAAAGAAATTCCCATTTGTGAGAATTCTTGTTTCAGCTCAAGTTTGAATAGGCACTTTTTCACACTTACTTTCTCTTGTAATCTTCTAAAATGTCCCGTGAATTGTTCAGATCCGTCTCTAGCTTAACTCGGTCCCCTCCCAGACATTCCAGTTGTCTTCTCAGGCCACAAATGAAGTTTTCAAACAGTGGCTCAATGTTACTGGTGACCCGTTTCTGATCCTGCAGGAAACTCCATTTGGTTTCTAGCACCTTGTTCTGCTGCTCCAGGAACCGCACCTGAATCCCAACAGACAAAGCAAGGTCACCCAGGCATTTCAAAACCATGCTGTGGGGTTGGATCAGTAGCAAGCCGAGGTAACAAATTACAGTAGAGACCAAGGGCACAATCCTTATTTATTCAGGTACACAAGGGAGTTGTCTGTGCTTAAGTTGGGCAGCAAAGTATTGCGTTTTGCAAATACTTTGACATTTCCTTTCCCAGTGGCCATTTACATTTTTGATTAGAACTAAACTTTCTTATACTTTTTTAAATAAGAAATAAAATCAATCCTGATATTTTTTTTATATCAGGATTGAAAGTCAACTTCCTTTTACTGTAAGTCAACTTTCCCAGACAGAAAATAAAAAAGTAGGTGTTGGAAGTAAAAAAAATTGGTATGGAGGTTGAAAAATCGATACCGGAAATTGACATTTGAGGATCAGAAACTGACATTCTGGGACATCGGATACCCAAATTAGGTTGCACTTGGGTACCAATCAGTACCCAGTGTTGTCGGATCAATTTGGGTACCAGAAATTCATTGAGTCTCCCCGTTTTTGCGGGCACTCCTTTCAGCTCTACTCTGCTCTTCTACCTGAGCTCAGTCTCAGTGCTTGCAAGTAGGAAATCAATCCAGGGACCAAATCCAGGAACTAGAATGGGGCCAGATACAAACTATCCATGGGCCATATTTGGTCCCTGACCCTGACGTTCTCCATCCTTGCTTTATTCCATGAAAAGGGATCCACATGTGGCATGTTGACATACAACTTACACATGCATAGCCCCTTTCTACACTCGACAAATGAGGATTTCAGCTTGAATGGCACGGGGACAGGGTACTCTGTGTGACGTTTTTGCAGAATTACTGGTACCCTGATCACTCTCAGAGCAGTACTCCTTTAACAGAGTGAGGTTAATGGTTCAAATGCTTCCATCATTGCTGCTTTATTTAGTACGTGTGTTATTCATAAAGCACTTTGTGTCCAAAGTGCTTTATGGTCACATCAGGGTCACCCTCACAACTGCCCTGTGAGGTTGGTAGCTATTGTTTCCGTTTTACAGATGGGAAACTGAGGCTGTGAGATACAGTCGGTGAAAACATACGTGACAGCGGCAGTCTGCCTTCACGCCACAATCCAGATTGGGGTGTCGCTTGCACCTCTGTCAGGATTAGGTCTGGCCATACAACAAATGTTCAACATTGCCCCACCCAGGGACCTGCCTCCCCTCCATGACAGACAGTCAATGATGACTGCCATGTCCACCTGTCAGTAGGGCAACTCTGGAGCAGGCAGAGAACAGCTGAAGCCTGGTCAGACAGGTCTTTCCTCGTGCGTGGTAGTAGCTATATCGGGCTGTGACTCCGGAGGTCTCAGGAGTCACAGCCCAGGCTAGCTGCGACCACACCCGGGGAATCTCTGGGGAAAACATCTGTCTGCCCCTTACCAAATGGCATGGTTGTCCACAGGCCACAGCGAGACACTGTCACATTTGTTAACACTCTGTGACTTGGCCAAGGCCACTCAGTGAGTTAATGGCTAAAATGGGATTTGAACCTGGGCCAATTTATGGCAGTTTCTGACATTTTGGACTGTTTCTGTCACTTTCTGTCAATTTTGCATCACTTAGCCAGTATACAAACCATAGTGTTGGCAGCTGAGTTCATTTTGCGTTGGGGTGGAACTGTAATTTGAATTTCTGCCCGCTACTGAAGAACTACCAGAAGAACTGAACAATTGTGATTTCTGAATGGGAGCTAGCAGAAAATAGCGAAAAGCCAATATTTTCTTCGTCATGAGAGTTAACATGAATGACCTGTTTCAGATGGAAATGTCATTTGCTGCAATTTGCTGCAAGGTCTCAGCAGACCAGTGACTATAGTACAGGAGATCTGTGTTTTGAGGTCACTTCCCAAAGCACCGCGGGAGGCTGGCGGTCACTGAAATTAAAACAGAACTGTCCGCTGTACCGATCTTCCTTGTTGTTGTTTTTTATGTCCATGAGAGATTTATACAGGACCTTCATCTTGGGGACCAGCTTCACTGTGGTTTTGGATTGGTTTTCATTTTTGAAAATTACTTATGTATTTTGTAATTTAACATTGTTTTAATAATAATTGAAAGTGTTTCCCATTATTTTCAGTGAGCATCACTTTGTAGGTCTTTCATTGCCTTAGATACTGGTTTTGCTTTGTCTCTCTCTGACACTTTCCCATCCCCAAACTTGCAGGAAGTGTCCCAGGGTGGCAGAATATCAGAGACAGACTGGCACATAGCAGGCAGGCACAGGAACAGCAGGCACTGGCAGGGGTTTTCCGGGTGGTGCAGGGTCTGGCCAGTCTGACCTCCCTCCACCTTGGAGTGGAGTCATCTACTGCATGCTGTGACATGTTTGTGGATTATTTTGTGGATAAAATCGCTCATATTCACCATGACTTGGACGCCGCATTTATTACACATGGGGAACTAGAGGTTATGGAAGTTCCGCTGTGTCTAAATGTATGGAATCAATTGCAGTCAGTGACACCCACCGATGCAGTGGATGTTCTTGGGGCGGTCAGGGCCACCACTTGTGAATTAGATCCCTTACCATCCTGACTGACTAAGGCCTGCTGGGAGACAATGGGACCTACAGGTGTGCATTTCATTTTTGTTCTTACAATAACAATGATGAAAATTGTTGTTTTCATTATCATTATTGCAATAATAAAAATGACAAATAATAATAATGAAAATAGAAACTAAAACAATATGTTTTTTTTAAATAAAGGGAAAATACTGAAAAACGTATTTCTGACTATAACCTTTTTGTTTGTTGCTCAATTGTGATGAAATTTGGGGTGCATGTACCATTAATGGAGGGAAGTATGTGTTCCACTTTCTGAAATGATTAAATAAAGGAATCTGATTTTAGAAGCAATTGAATGTTGTAAGTTTAAGAAAAGATTCATACACATTAATGATTACAATTTCTTTGTCTTCTGTTCAATTTGCCTGAAACATACTAATTTCTTGTCCCTCCAGAAGCTTAACACACCTGACAATTTTCAGAAAGATTGGATGAAGGGTCCTGATGGTATAAGACATTAACTGAAAAATACATTTACAGCTGTAACATTGGTATATTCCATCCTGTTTACAAGATATTTGGCAGGAATGTATCACATATCCTCCCTGTCATCTTTGTCAAACTACAGGACAATTTGATAAAGGGATCCAATTTTATAAGCAATTGAAATTGAAGACCATTATTCAGATAAATGATTTATTATTATTATTATTATTATTATTATTTATTAAACATTTATATAGCACCAGCAGTGTACCTGGCACTTTGCAAAGCAATAAAATAGACACGGTCCCTGACCCAAGGGCTTACAATTCGAGATACAGGAGCTGGGGGAGAGACATAGGAAGGGGAACAGAGGGAGAGACAAGGGGTCTAACATTCATGAAGATGCGAGGTCTCAAGTGCACGTACTTGGCTTGGTTACGATGAGAAGGACAGCAGACAGGTCCATGTGGCAAGGATAAGGGTACACAGACCGTAGGTATAGGGAATAGTGGCTCAGCAGGATAAAGAGTCAGACAGAGCAGAGCGAAAGAGGTTAGTCTTAAGGAGAGATTTGAAGGTATGAAGGGAGGGGGCAAGGTGGATGTGGACAGGGAGGGAGCTCCAGGCATGGGGGGCAGCAAGTGAGAAGGGACGAAGGCGCTTAGGGGAGGAGGGAAGGCATGGAAGGGTGAGAGAAGGGACAGAGGAGGAGCAAAGTGCACGGGCTGGAGTATGGAGGGAAATTAGCGCAGAGAGGTAGGGGGGAGCGAGGTTGTGAGGAGCTTTATAGGTGAAGACCAGGAGCTTGTGCAGGATTCGTTCGCTCTTGGAGGGATCACATGCTGAGGGCAATTGTGCAGGCAAAGGCAGCGGCTTGATCGTTCTTATCCTATTTCAGGAAATCTGGTAGGAATGCTCCCTTTCTGACTCTTCAAGTCTTCCACAGTAAGGTGAGGGCCCAGGTATTCTATGGGGTCGAATTATGGGCCCCTTTTTGTGGTCATCTCCTCCACTCCATCCAGGCTAGTTTTCTTCAGGGCCTTCTTGCTGCCCCAATTGGTATCCCCCATGCAGTGATTAGGCTGGAGTGGGGCCAGAGAATTTGGAACCAACAGGTTCTGGATCGGGCCACAAAACTGTGGTGTAATTTAGCCAGTGGACGGTGTTCAGAATTGCTCCAGCTTTTAAGGAGAGATACCTATTCTAATCCCTGGCAGGAAAAGATAGAGGCCTACTTCAGGACATTGGGTATGCCTGTGGCTTATTTACACCATAAACCGGTGACTGCAGTCTGTAAGGAGCTTACCACCAGAGCCAGGGACATTGAGAGACAGAATGAAATAAGCAAGATAAGAGCATCTCTCCATGTGGGAACTTACCTTCAATGGGCCCTGGAGGTGGATCAGGCGGCGCCCTATTTGTCCGCTAGTTTGCTGGTCAGAGGTAAGCTTCTCTTATTCCAAGCAAGAGTCAATACCTTGCCCTCCTGTGTTTTGGAGGGGCCAGTAAAGGGGATCCCCTTCCTAGAAAGATTATGCCCCTTCGACAACACAGCGGTGGAAACTGTGGAACACGTTCTTCTGAATTGTCACCTTTATGACAAACCAAGAAGGGAGTATTTGCTTCCTCTCCTAGAGGAGCAACCAGGCATATCTGACTCCATCTTGACTCATTGGCTCTTGGGAGCTAAGAAGGAGCAGATTTGGAGGAATGTTGCCTGCTTTTTGATACAAGCTACCCAGTTGCACAGGAATTTCCTGGAATTCAAGGGGGCTTGTGATACTAGATGGATAGATAGATAAGCAGGGGGGCTACGGGGGTGAGTTCCTACCTACCCTGATCCTCAAATTGATGACACTTTATTTTGCCCCTTCAGGATTGATAAGAGAGATTGCTCTCTTTGTAAAAATGTTTAACTAGTATTTACATTGTATTTATTTATGTGTTTTGTATTTTATCCTTATATAGAGTATACGAGTTATGTGCCTAAGGCCTATGGACTTTGTGGAAGATGCCTTATTAGATCACTTTGTTAAGTGATAAGCATCTTCTCCTGTATGGTATTGTGTATTTTAATGATGGAATTGTGAGAAAGCAATGGCCTATGGCTACACTGAATAAAACAATTGAATTGAATTAGGCTGACTTCATTTCCAGATGGCGTTACAGTCGTGATTGTTATTTAGGATACTTTGTGTGTCTTCATTGTTGATTGAAGTCATGGGATTATATTGGAAACTCAAAATGGCATCATGTAGGCAAAAATTTGGAAAACCCCTTAACATCTCATTTAAACCACTCTGTCAGTGTAGTGGGCCCATGCATTTGGCCTAGACCACATTCACACCAATGGGAAATCAGTCACTTCCTGACTGATTTCTTGCAATTTGACTCATGGAAATACTTGCACAAGTAGATACCAACGAAGATTGTAACTCACCTTGTCGATGAAAGAAGCAAATTTGTTGTTGAGAGTTTTGAGTTGTTCCTTCTCCTGCTGTTTCATCACTTGGACGTTGGGGTCGATATCAAGGTGGAGAGGTTGGAGCAGGTGCGGGTTGACTGTGACAGGATTGATACCTGGTCCTGGACGACAAGGCCCAGCAATTCCACCTATTCCACCAGCTCTGTAGCCTAAGCCAGCGCTGCCGTAAACATATCCAAACCCAGCACCTCCGCACCCGTATCCAAATCTCGCAGGATGGCAGCCAGCAACAGCAATTCTGGGTCTGCAAGGTGCTGTGCCAGAGAAACTTCTACTACTGAATCCTGGCCCTCGGTAGCCCCCAAAACCTCCTCCTCTGTGTGAGACGGTGCTGACGGCACTATAACGCTTCACGGCCCTTGGTACCACAGCTGAGTAAGAACTGAAATTCTTGATGCTACCTCCCCTAGAGGAGCTAACCCGGTAGGATCGACAGGACATGATGGCTGGCTAAGAGAGGAGTTGGTTGCTTAAAGTTAAAACAGTAAGCTCTTGAGCAGAACACAAAGAAACAGAGTATGGTTTCTCTCTAAAATCACATCTGAAGCTTCCCCTTTTTATCTGGTCTGGAGAATGGGCCGTGGCTTCACAATCGGCTCAAAATGGCCATTTAAATCCTGTTTATTAGCTTGGGGTGTTTGGCAATCGTCACCGTCACTCACCACCAGTTTTGCTGAACAGCGGCTTCATCCCTTTTAAACACACCTCACCGTAAGCTCTGGTTTCGTGGCAGGGAAAACCCAGGCCCATAAAAACTGCATTTGAAAAACCTCCCTTTTTTATGGTGAGGATAAAAGGAGAAAAATGAAACACTGGGCTTTTGTTGTGTACACCGCGTTTTGATGAATTAGGAAAGGGACATTGCTTCATGTTTTTATACGTGGGAAAAGAAGAAAACAGGTCTTGTTTATTAAGCTGATTGTAGAGAACACCCAGGTGATTAAATTATACGGTCTAATTCAGAACTCAAGTTAGAGCAACAGATCTGGGCCCAATTCTCTTATTATTTACACTTGGTTTGCCCTATTGTAACAGAGGAATGGACTGGGCCAACTCATCTGCTTTAAAGAACATAATCGCTGTGACATTCGAACACACCAATGAGTAGGGCGGCCACCTATGTATATTTTTCCAGGCCACTTATGAAAAATGTATGTTGCAGGGCCTGCATTGATGCCATACATGGCAACTCTACCAATGAACCATCTAATCTTTTATTTTGTTTCCAACAGCGGTCACCAGCCTAAAGGCAAGAGGTGGTCAATTTGCTTCCTGATGGACAGGTGATGGTCAGTCCTATGTTGGTGAATGCAGGTATGAAGAACCTTCAATCCATGGGTCAAATCTGTGGGTGTATTTAGACATGACAGCGATCCAGTGTCAAAACCCCTAAACACATGTTTGGCCGTGGCATTGTGTGTAAGCACCATAACACTCCCTACACCAATTTGGCCACCTGTTGAACTTGCAATATGAACACCATTGCATCACAAAGACAAGTTGCATGTTTTGGCTGAACACATGGCCAGCGTTGTGTCTAATGATATCATGTGGCGTGTTACAGACATGGTGGGCACCCGAGGGCATCATGGGAAATGCCCCTCCTGTGCCTTCCTGCCCTTCCTGTGCCCCCCTCTGCTTACCTGCGGAGCCAGGGCTGCAGCAGAGTACTGTGTCCGGTGGCCGTGCTGGACTAAAGCAATTTCTGACACTCTGTGGGTCATAGAACAGTTGAAGGGGCCCCCAGCAGCAGCCTCTGCTAATTTTCAGGTTGGAGGGGGCCCCATGCGGGGAAACAGCGCTGCTGAACATGCGCAGCATTTTGTAACTTGTGGCCAGACCCCAGCACTGCAGGCTAGCTGCAATCAGGGGGAGGGGCATGACTATGAGGGAAGCAGGTGGTGTCCCATAAGGGACAAAAATAGATAGAATGTGTTTGGGTGGCTGGGGGGAACTGTCCAAGTGTGCAAACTGCCAATTGAAATTCCCCATTTTAGCCACTAGGGGACATTTCTTAATAGAGCCCTAGGACTCAATTTTAAAATGGCACCTGGGCATCTTTGTAGGTGCCCAGGCAAGATGTGCGGCTGCGCAAGGTGAGGAAGTGGACTCTGGGGCTCTGAGTCAGGCAGGGACAGAGACTGGCATGGCCGTCCAGGTTTGGTCCAAAGGGACTCAGACTACCTGACTTTTTTTGGTCTTGCTGCTGCCAGTGAAGTCAAGTGGTGGTGAGTAAATTGCTTGGGGGCAGTGCAGTGGGGGGAAACGCTGGGGAAAATGATGCCGGGTAATGGAGGGGGGAATGGTGGGACTCAGGTAGTCTGACTGGGGGGAGGAGGTGTACTGGGAGACAATGGGGAATGGGAGTTGGGGGCTTGGGGAGTCTGGCTGGGGAATGGGACTGGGTGGAAGGGGGTGCACCAGGAGACAATGGGGGAGAGGGTGTGTGGGGACTCGGGGAGTCTGGCTGGGGAATGGGGATGGGGTGCACTGGGAGACAATGGGGGAGGGGGTGGGGGGACCGGGGGACTCGGAGTCTGGCTGGGGAATGGGGGTGGGGGTGCACTGGGAGACAATGGGGGAGGGGGATGCAACAGAGATGTGAAGTGAACTATGTTTTGGGGGACAAGTGGAACTCCTCCCTGCTGTTTTTGTGGTGTGCTGAGGATAATATGGTTGGCTTAAGATATGGTTTCAGTAGTTTGCTTTTGCTTGTTGTGTGTTTGCTGGTGCACTGCTGGTTTCCCCCCTCCTCCCTCAAGCATGTTCAAAGGCCATGGCCATTTTCTGGGGCCACACTGGCCATGACTACTCTTGGTTAAAATTGGTCCCTTTCCTGTTTTACATGCAAATTGTCTGCTTTCTGTTTTCCAGGTGGGGGACCTAGGGACTTGGATGGAGGAAGGGTTTCCAATCCAATCTTTGTTGGAATGTTCCTTGCATTCTAAAATGACCCCGCCCTTTGCAGTTTGGATGGTGGGATGCTGTGGCAGGCTTTTTCACTAATGGCTAGTCCTTTATGATGTGCTAAGGACTGCACATAACATTGTTGCCTTAAGATGGTTTCTAATTTGCTTGTTCTGTGTTTGCATGATGCATTGCTGCTGCTTTCCTTCTCCCCTCCCAAGCATGAGTAGAGAGGCCATTTTGTGAATTTGTGGGTCTACTGGTCGTGACTACTCTTTTTTAAAATGGTCCCTCCCTTTGCTGTTTCACTGCTGCTCCCTGCTGCTGGAAAGTAGTTTCTGGCCTCTCTTCTTGTGACTCTGTGATTTTGAGGATCTTGCCTGGGGTTTTGTTGAGAAACAGAAATGCATTATTTAAATTTGGTTTATCCATCCCCAGGCCGTGTGAAAAAGATACCCCTTGACCTCATCTTGCTGCATGCATGTCTAGGCTGCTGTTTTGATGGGGCCGGTTTGGTGGCAACACAGGCCTGGAACTGGCTAACTTTTTTAATAAGGGCCTGTGTGTTTGGGCATGTGTTTGGCTGTCGGGGATAAGGTGTAGCTCCTGGGGATGATGGTCTGGATGGGTCCGGTTTGCTGGCAATGCAGCCCTGAAACTGGCCCAACTTTTTTTTTTTAAAAGGCCTGTTTGCTTGGACAGGCATTTGGCTACAGGGAATACAGACACTATAGGTATCTTTTTCTATCCAGTTTGTCTGGGATATGGCATGTTTCCACACCTTGCCTCGCTCTCTTTGTGAACAGAGGAGAAAGTAGGTAGGAGCACAGCAGAAGAGAAGGCTGCAGACAACAAGGAGACTCCTTTCCCCTGCCCCCCACTGAACCCATCTCTTCCCCTTCCTCTTCTTGTGCACCAAAACCAAACTCTTTCCCTCCTACTTCTCCTCTGTCCTGTCCTTCTCTTCTTTTTCATTCTCTTCTGATTCGGCTTGTCGCAGAACAGGGAGCTAACTCAGTCCTCCCAGTTCTCCAAGCCAGAAGGAAGGATTGTCCCAAAGCCTACACCTTCAGAAGACTACAGGTGGCCAAGGATGCCATGAAAATCAAGGATTTGAGGGTTCAGGATAAAGGTAGGCGATGGCAATGTGATCTATTTTTTTAACCTCCTATGGTTAATTAGGATCTGGTGGGAAAGAGAGTGTGGATGGGACCCTAGTAAGAGGGCTCTCTATCCCCCGGTGGCAGTGCTTCACACAGCAGCGTTCCCAGCTTTAACTAATGTAATGTCCATCCAATGTTAACCTTGGGAACTCCTTGCTGATGGGTTAACCCTGGGAACTTCTTGCTGATGGGTTAGGCCATGCCACTGGCCTACCATTGCCCTGGCTCCGCCTAACGTTGCCCTGACTCCACCCCTAGGACTGACTCCTGACAAGACGGAGGTGATGTTGGTGGGTAGGGCTGAGGAGGTGGTGACTCCCATCATTGGCGAGGTCTGCCCCCCCTCCCCCCGGCCACTCAGGTTCATAGCCTGGGGGTGATCCTCAACCCGCAGCTCCGCCTGGATTGTCAGGTGGAGACTGTGGCGAGAGGAGCATTTTGCCAATTACATCTGGTATGTCTTGGGCTCACATCTGGCCACCATCATCCATACTTTCATTACCTCTTGACTGGAATACTGCAATGTGCTCTACGTGGGGCTACCCTTGACGATGGTCCAGAGGTTGCAGCTGGTGCAGAGTGCAGAGGTCTGCCTCCTAATGGGGATGGGCCACCGCTAGCACATTACACCAGTGCTCCAGACTCTGCACTGACTGCCTATAGTCTTGAGTCTTCTGGGCCCAATTCAAGGTGTTGGTTATGACTTATAAAGCACTAAACAGCTTGGGTCATGTTTACCTGGAAGACTGCCTTGGGTCATTTTGTGGCCCTTGTGGTCGGCCGAGGGTGCCCAACTCGAAGTCCCCCGGGTATGCCGGGTGGTGACGGCAGAGAGGGCATTCTCAGTGATCGCACCTCGGCTGTGGAATTCCCTCCCGTTGGAGGCCCATCTTTCCCTTGACCTCCCCTCTTTCCGTAGATATTGTAAGACCTGGTTGTTCTGCCAGGCCTTCGGGGAGGGGGGAGGGTATGGTGGGAGGGGTTTTATCTGCTAGCTACCATTTTTATATGTCCGTTTTATATATTTTATATATTGTGATTGGATGGTCTTATTATTGTGATGATTTTATGTTGTTTGCCGCCCTGAGTTGCCGAGATGCAGGAGGGTGCGGGATAGAAGTCTTTTGTAAAATAAAAATAAATAAATAAAAATTCAATCAATCAATCAATTCTTTCAGGTCCACCCAAAAAGATTGAACCTGATCAGCAGGTGGGTTATATCCATTTATCAGGAGTAGGGGCCGCAGGAGAGCTGAGCCAGTAAGGCAGAGGGCAATCCTATTATGACTAGAAGTTTCAATTTCCTCTCCCCGAATATCAACATGTACTGTAATCAAAATTAATAATCTGCCCTTGGAACGTCCTGCCCTGCCCCCTCGCTGAGCAGGGCAGACCCGCGTATGAAAACCATGCAGACTAATCTTATTAAAATAAAAATTCTGAGCACAACCCTTAAGTGCACCTTACCCCAAATCTGGCTGGCCCATTTGAACTGGAATAAACGTTCAAAGTGACCTATGTTGCAGGTGGTGGGGGCAAAGATTTCCCACTCCAGTTTAATGTGTGAGGCATGTTCCCAGGGTATTAGATAAGGCCTTTAGAATTGCATTTTTTTTCTTTTGTATTTAAGGAAACATATCTTAAAATGCCAACCCATTGGCATCAGTTACAAAACTACAGAGATGAACATTCTCTCATATCAGTCCTATAATTAGAGGCATGAAAGGCAGTCCAGAATAAACCAGCTTGTTTCAACCAGCCCTTTCCACAACTGCCGAACCCACACAAACCTTTATGAGCTCAATCCTGGCAGCTAGGTTTGCCAAAACCATGTTAAGCAACCAGTCCTGTGGCTAGCAAGAGATGGCATGATCTGCCTGTCCCACCCTCGCAATGTCCGAAAATGTTAACTTCCAGTCCTGGTTTTTTGGTTTTATGTCCTGAATTTTTCAACCAGTAACCTGACAACTGGCAAATCAGTAACAGAAGTTACCAATGTTTTCCGATATCTGGGTACCTGATAGGATTGGGTAGCCTGTCAAATACCCGAAAAGGCACCGGCATTACCCATAGGTACAAAATTAGGTACCCATTTCTGCTCTACTTTCTACTCCAGTTCCTTCTATTCCATTATGCTAGAACTCTTGCTGCCAGTGACATTTTAGGAAATGGTGAACATGCTAGAGGTGTGCACCAGGGACCCATGTCATTTTTAGTTTTCGTTATTTACATTTTTCATTTTTGTTTTCATAAATATAAAAATTTCAATTTCGTTTTCATTTTTGCTTTTGTTTTTTATTTAATTGGTTTAAATGGAAAACACATTTTTGGATTTGTTTTTCATTGTATTGGGATGAAACATGGAAGGCTTGTACCTCCTAATAGAAGTCATTAATTGTACCAAATTTCTGAACGATTGAATAAAGGAATCCTATTTTATAAGCTATTGAATTGTGTTTTTTTGCAAAAATCTGCATATACATTTGTGACTGTAACATCTTTGTCTCCCATCTAATGTGGATGAAACCTGGCAAGTTTATACCCCTCCCCATGTTTACTATCTGTGCCAACTTTCAGAAGGATTGGATAAGCGGTCCAGGTGGTATAAGCAATTAACTTATAAATGTATATCTGACTGTAACATCTTTGTAGTCCAACCAGTGTGCAAGTACTTTGGCAGGGCTGTATCTCATATATTCAGGATTATCGCTACCAAATATTAGAAATATATGATAAAGGGTCCCAATTTTATAATCCTGCACAGCATATGCAGAGAATAAGCCTATGCCAGGGATTCTCTTATGTGTCACTGGGCATTTTTACACACACATTAAAGTTCCAGATTTTTCAGTCTTTTGGGTTTACAAGTCCACAAGTAAGTTCCAGATTCATTCTTCACACAAACACTGCCCTGAGGCAGCCTAAAATAGCCACAGCTGTAGATGTGACAGGCTGCCATGGAAACCAAGTGAGCACAGCTGCCTGGAGCAAAGCAGTTTACCAAGAGAACCTTGTACACACAAACGTTCTGGGAGAAGTTTTACATAGAAGTTCAAAGGTCTGGATGTTTAAGATCTGGGTGAGTGATTTAAACACACAGAAAGTTCAGGATGTAACAGCAAACATCCAGGAAAAATGTGTGTGTAAAAACAACACCCACTGTGGTATAAGATCTGGTTGTGATGCCAATTTGCCCCTCAAAAATGTCAACCAAATAGGCTCATTTTGTGCTGTGACCATCCCAATGTATCTCCTCCATTTGTTAATGGGAAGTCAGAAGCATCTGTTTAGGAAAGAGCTAATAGACATTCTCTTATGTCCTCTGTCACAGTGCTGCAGGATGTGATTGTGATGATAACTGGCCAGCCTGGATGTGTAAACCATGTCTCCTGATAACTGGAACTTTGGGGATAGCATCCCAATTATGTTTCTTTTTTGCCCGCCTCAGGACCGTCGCCTATGCCCGCCTCGAAGCCCCCACGATTGGTTCTGTAAAGCTGAAAGCATGCAGTAATTGGCCAGTGAATGTGTCTGTCAGTCTGCTTGCTGGGTTGCTCCCCATCCTCCCTCCTACAGCCTCCCTCCCCCTGCCATGCCAGGTGCCTGCCTCTGACTGGCACTGCATGTCCTGCTATTTATCTGAATAATGGTCTTCAAGAGGACAACTTCAATTGCTTAAATTGGGACCCTTTATCAAATTGTCCTGTAGTTTGGCAGAGATGACTGGGAAGGTATGTGATAGTCATTCCTGCCAAATGTCTTGTAACCAGAATGGAATATAAAATTGTTAGAGACAGAAATGGATATTCAAATTAATGGCTTATAACATCAAGACCCTTTATCCAATCTTTCTGAAATGCAGCCTTATTATCTTGTGGAGAGACATAATCTTCCTAGGTTTTATGCAAATTGAACAGTAGATAAAGAAGTTGTATCCAGGAATGTGTATGGAGCTTTTCTTAAAATCACAACTTCCCATTTCTTCTATAATTGGTTTCCTTTATTCAATCATTTTGAAGTATGGTGCACATAGTGCTCTCCATTGGGGGTACAATTGCCCCAAGTTTCATTAGAATTAAATAAGAAACAAAAAAATTATAGCCAGTAATAAGTTTTTCAGTATTTTCACATTATTTTAAATGTTGTTACAATAAGAAAAAAGGAAATCAACAGTTTAGTTTTAGTTATCATAAAAAAAACAAAACAAATTGCACACAATTGCGCATGCTCAGAACGACCCGGTGGCTATAGAAATACAAAGTTGTTATTTCTATAGCAAAAACGGATGCCTTTTTCTTCATTTTTGTCCATTTTTGTTACCTTTGTAATTCATTGCCAATTTTTAATTACTAAAACAAACAGACTTAGTTTGTTTTAGTAATTACAAAAATGAAAATGAATAGCACACCCCTATTAACTGTTTAAAATGACAGAGATGGGTGGCTCTCAGCTGATGACCGGCTGCCCTTTTCCAAAATGGTGGTGATGCCGCTGTTGCCATTTTGGAAAAGGGCTACTCATGACCAGAATGGCCCAAGCAGCCATTTTGTGCATGCACGGTGGTGGTTGTTTTTCTTCTTCATCTTCATCATTTTTCACAAAATTTTGTACCGGGACCAAGATCTCAGTGAGATCTCGGCCCCTGGCATAAAATCTTTTGAGATTCTCATGAGAAAAAAAAAATAGATTCGCGTTTCAGCCCTAGTGCAGAACAGCCGCGGTGGCCATTTTGTGCATACACAATTGTTTTTCTTTTTTTAGACAAGATCTCATTGAGATTTAACTCCATTCGTGAGATTGTCATGATATCTCAATAAGGAGTCTCAATTCTTGCAAGAGAAAAATTCATTCTTCTTGTTTAAGCCCAACGACCTTGGATCCAGTTTGTACCCCAAAGCACAGAAAAAATGAGGAGCAGGGTAAGGGAGCAAAGATGAGGACATGTACAGAAGGACACGATAGGGGAGGGGATGGATCCATGACACATATTAGAGTTGCAACTCGATCTTTGAATTTATTCAAAATGTAACAAGGATCAGGGCACTTGGCTCGGTGCTTCCGAGGACTCGAGGAATAGGCCTGGAACTCAGTGCACTCACTTGAGTGTTTCTCTGCGTTGCTGTGGCTGTGTGTTTGGGCAGGCATTGGGCAGTCTCAGGACCCCTGCGTGACCCACCCCTGACCTTACCTTCAATGACCTGGGGAACAAAACTTAGTGCTTTATTTGGCAGGGACAGGTGAGGGGCGGACAAGCACAGAATTGTTTTTTGATTGGCTGCCGGGAGCAAAATAAAAGTGGGCCTTTGGGCATTATTCACTCTCTTTGTTGAGTCTGGTGACCTCAGTCTGGCTGTGAGCTACGCAGCTCTCTATGGAAGTATGACTCCTCCTAATTGTGCACCAAATATTAAAGGGAGGGGGGGAAGCCAAGGGGCAATGCTGGGGTTTACTACACCCTGCTTTTTATATTTTATAGTGGGTGCTTGGGCACAGGGCAATGGTTATTATATGGTGTGTGTTTTTTGTGTTTTGGATTTGCCTACTGGCAGGGCAGAGCCCATGTGTCCTGGGGCACCAGTAACAGCCACCACAGGGCTTGCCGAGGGGCATGGGTGGCAAACTTTCTGGTTATGATATGGTGTGCTTTTGTGGACTTGTAGATCTCCCACATGATGGCTGTGGGGGCGAGTCCCATGATTCCGAGGTTCTGAGATTTTCTGAGTTCTATGGTTCCCAGGTCTGATTTCCGAGTCCTCAGTACCAGCTCCAAGTGGTGACCGAAAACTCAGTCTCAGCACTCGGAACCTCAGAAAGACTCATGAGTTTATTCAGTGCATCCCTTGCACAGATTCGTGATCTGGATCCTCCTTTTCTTTGCTGCACCCCTTAATTATCCCCACCTTAGATGCGACTTCTTGGAGCTTATACTAATTTTCAAATTGTCTCCAGGAAGGAAAATGTTTCTTATCTCTCTTGTAAAGTATGTGGAGATGATACAAATTGAACAAAATAATAAATAAATAAACAGGAACTTAATTTAGTACCCACGGGTAATACTCACATTTTTGTGTGCTACACTGAGTACTCGATGGCCTACCTGGGTAATCATTGGGTACCTGGATACCAGGGCTGAAACAGGTACTTCGTTTAGTACCCGTGGGTAATACCCATATTTTCAGGTACCACATTGGATACCCAACAGGTTGACTGGGTAGGTACCAATCAGTTAAGGATACCTGAAACATCAGTAAATTTTTACTAATTATTGTCACCATTTTTTACTATTACCAGTTGGTATATTGGGTCAGGAAACATAAAAATCAGGATGGATATTAAAAAAAAATTGGAACTCGAAAGTCATTTTTCTGGGACTGGAAGTTGACTTTCTATGGCTAGAAGTAATTTTTCTGGAACAGAAAACTGATTAAAAGGTGTCAGAAGTCAGTAAATTGAACAAAGATCAGTACTGGAAGTCGACATTCGGGGACATCGAATACCCGAATCCAGTTGCAATCAGGTACCAATTGGTGCAAAATGTTGCCAGGTCAATTTGGGTACCAGAAATTCATCAGGTATACCTGTCTTCGAAAGTACTCATTTAAGCTCTAGCTATGTCTTTCCCCCCCAATTCTGATAACAACTGTACCTTCAGTTCTTACCATCGGCAAATCTATGAGCACATGCTTGTAGCTGCTGAAATACATTGCACTGTTCCCACATCAGGGCTGAGCTTGAAAAGGGGTTAGCAGGTATTAGGGGCTGACTGAATATATTTTAGGCATCTAAATATCTTGTGGTTATTAGGGGTGTGCACCAGTGTCTCATGTAATTTTTTGTTTTTTGTTATCAAACTATGTCATTTTCGTTAATAACAAAATGTCGTTTTTCATTATCGTTGTCATCGGTATTGCTACCGATTTTAAACAAAGGTTTTATTTTTGGTATCGGTATCGGTATCGATTTTGTGTGCCAGTGAAAAATTATTGTCCCTTCTCCTTTTCATTGTGATACAGAAAGAACTGCACACAATAAAATATACTTTATACGATATGTAGTTTTATTTATATAATATATACAGAATCTAAGCGAAACCTAACCTATGTGTAATAGAACATGTTCCTCTCCTATAATCCTAATATGTATAATAAAACAGCCTAATATCTAAATATCTATTCTCTCTCTATACAACTAATATCTATATTTATATAATATATGGACGGGGGGAGGAGACAGACAGGGGAAAGGAAAAGGAAAACTCAGAGGTATGAATGAATGAATAAATGTATTGTTTGGCCATAGCCTTAACAAAAATACAACACGTACTTTAATAAAACTAAATATGCAAATTAAAATATCACTATACATAATCCCAGCAAAATACGAACCAAATAGCATCTATGTGCAGGGATACTATGTACAGTGTTGCTATAAACACCCCCCTCCCCCCTTCCCAAGTCCCCTCCCTTACCCAAAATATATCTATCCGTAACGCGACAGGGAAACAATTCAATACACTCCCCTGGGGAATGAAGCCTGGATTCGAGGTCAACTCTGCTGTAGTATATGCCATAGTGTTTGTAGCTGGTCATGCCATGTCACCCAGCTATTGCCTGTACTACATCCCATCCCCTTCAGTTAAAGGTTACCTGCTAATCGTATATGCAGTATAGCTTGCGCACAGCTAGCTACTGCTCTGGATAAATCAGAATCCACTGGATTGAGTGTATTTCCTCCCACTCAGCCCGGCCACCTCCATTCGATCCCCCAAGAAACGGATCCTAGGACCTACAAAAGCAGTACATCTAAAGAGGATGTGGTCCACTGTGTCCACCTCCCCTAACTGGCACTGTGGACACAACCTCTGGGCCCACGGAATCCCTCTATACCAACCCTCCACAAGTGCCGAGGGAAAAGAATTTATCCTCAGCTTAAAAAAAGCTACACATTTCCCCACGTCCGTCCAGGTGAAGAGATAGTAGTCACCAGGTTCGGTAGGGTTAAAGGGAACGAAGGCTGGCGCAACCCTCTGAGCTGCGAGCATGGCCTCCTCTAGTTGTATCGTCTGGTCCCGCACCCTCCTTACTATCAGGCTCTTGGCCACGGCAAACCCCACCGGCCTCAGGGCTTCGACCGAAAACCCAAGGTGGTGAACCTCCTTCTCTGCCGCCTGGATCCAAGTAGCCCCTATTCCTGCTTGGATCGCCAGGGAAAGTAGCGAGGATTCCCCAGCCGGGAAAAGGACCACTTTAGCCCAGAAAATGACCACAGCCTGCAAGGCATAAACTCGCAGGGAATACATAAAGCCTCAGACCTAAGAATAGCCTGAGGCAGCCCCCTAGGGGCACCCAGGATGGACCTTAAAAACTGTTCTGTATTCCTTTGAATTGGGACAGGAAAGCCAGTCCCCATGTTGGCAAGGCGTAAAGGAGTTGGTTAACCACTTTCGCCCTGAACAGCCGAAGGGCTGGTAAGATCAATCTGCCTCCCTGGCCGAAGTAAAATTTGACGATGGCCAGTGTAGATTTCCTGGCTTGTTTCACTGCTGCACCATAGTGGGCCTTCCACCCTGGATAGGCAGAGAAAATAACCTCTAGGTATTTAAACCATCGGACCTGCTCAATATGGTTGTTACCTATTGCCCGATGGTAAACCTTCCCAGCCCCTCTACAGCCAGCTACCAAGTCCTTGGTCTTCCCAAAATTAATATGTAGAAGGTTCTGCTGACAATATACCTGGAACGCGTGCACTGCACGTTTTAGCCCTATCGGCATCTGTGACAGTAATACTGTGTCGTCTGCATAGAGTAAGAGGGGAACGCGGCGCGTTCCTATCTTAGGAGCGTGAGTATCGATCTGGGTTATTTCCTGAACCACATCGTTCAGATAGATATTGAATAAGGCAGGGGCCAACAAGCACCCCTGCCTTACTCCTGTCTCTACCCGGACTGGATCGGCCAAAGCTCCCCTGATGTTGTAATGGACTCGGAGTGTGTTATCCGTATGCAGAAGCATCATGAGATATAACAATCTGGGCTCAATGCCCAGGCCATCAAGTTTGATCCACGGTTGCTCTCTGCAAACCGAGTCAAATGCCTTCTCAAGGTCAATAAAACACAGGAATAACTTCCTATTAAGGGTGGTATATTCGGATATCATGGCCGATAGGACAAATATATGATTTGCGGTTGAGAAACCTTTTTGAAAGCCTGCTTGTTCCGGCTCTATAAGGCTAGATCTATCTAGCCATGCTTGGAGTTTGTCCAACAATAATCTAGCATATAGTTTGGCAACTATACTGAGGAGGCTAATGGGCCTATAGTTCTCAGGCAATTTGGGGTCCCCCTTCTTAAATATGGGGATAACAAAGCTCTCTCTCCATGCGGGGGGGAACGCTCCGGTCTCATTAAGATGAGCGAATAGAGGTGCTAACCACTTGGCCCACCATTCGGGGTTACTTTTCAAAAGTTCTGGGGAAATGAAGTCAGGCCCCGGGGCTTTCCCAGGTTTAAGATGTAATATCAAATCCACTATTACATCCGAAGTTACTGGGGGCCAATGTTGAAACTCATCTGAAGGTAGAATGATCGGACCTGCTGGTATCACCCTGGGAGGTGCGAATAGGGTCTGATAGAAATTCCTCCACACCGTTGGGTGTATCCCCTCTCCCCCTGCTGAGCCTCTATACCTCTGTGAGGCCCGAATTATGGACCCAAATAACTCAGAGGTATATCTACTGTCTCTAATCTACCTCTATTCTCTATCTCTGTATATGTACTTAAGGAATAAGTATTAGGTGGTAGGAAGGAAATAAGGGATACACATATGGGAAGATTTCTAGTGTAAGCACCAGCAGCTTCTGCAAATGCACCTGACAAGAAAGAGAGCTAACACAGAGTGAAATTCTACAAATTAAGGGTTGCAGTGCCCTCCCCCCAGAGATCTCCTGATTGGTTCTGGGAGGCACTGAGGAATCACAGGATGCCATTCAACCTCTGGCATCTGCTTGCGCTACTCATTGGCGAGAGATACATTCATCAGGTCCTTCCCCTCCCAGTTCAAGGTTCAACACTGTTCCTAGCTCCGAGATGTCTGCTCCCTCCTCCCCTCTTCACATTTCCCTCCTAAAAACACCTGCCAGGCAATAACAAAATTAAAAATGACTTTCTTTATCGTTATTGATTTTGTTATTATTTTTTGTCGTTTTTGTTATTGCAATAGCGAAAATGAAAACTATGATTTTTGTTACTGATATAACGAAAATGACATGTACGCCCCTAGTGGTTAGAGCTAAAATAAGAACCTGCAAAAATGAGTAAAGCGGCAAAGCCATCAAATTTCTGGTACTCGTCCTGACCTGCCACCTTCAGGTACTAATTGGTAGCTGATTTGTGCCCAGTAAGTTGCTCAATGTCCTGGTTTTTTGACTTCTGGTTGCAGAATAGTAACTTTCACTCCCAATTTCTTGAGCTTTCTCCCCAATTTTTGCTATTTTCCTTAAATGATGTACTGATTTACCTATTGGTACTGATAGTTCCCAGTTCTTTGGGTAATTGTGTACCAACCTGAATGGCATTCAAGTAGACCGTCGAGTGCCGGACATGGAACCCCATATTGTGGGTATTATCCACTGGTAATAAATCTGCTACCAGTTTCAGAAGTACATGTGGTCCAATTTGAACCCCATCAATTTAAAATTAAAGCACTAAAGAAATATCTGCTTTCTCCTCCTTCTTTCTCCCTCACTTTTTCCTCTCAAATCTTGACACCTCTCCCTCGCCCCCTTTTGTGCCATTCTTTCTCTTTTTCTTAAAGGTGTGTCTCTTGTGGTGAAAAAAACAGTGGCTTTTGTATTTGTGGATATTATTCCATTTTGGAGGGGGATAGCTGTCCAAATAATATCTGCATCCAAAATGGAGATTTGCATATCTGTTTATTTGGTGATCTTTGGCCTGGTTATTTATTCAGTGGTTTGAATATTTGGATAGTTGGTTATTCTATTTTTTCTTTTTGGCTACTGTGTATGTTCAATAGCACTAATAGTACCCCAAACCATGAATAACTGGGCAACCAAATACCAAAATCAAAAAGAAAAAAAAAAATCTGGGCATGCTCAGAACGGCCGAATGGTCCCTTTTGAGCATGCTTAGACCTTTCCAAAATGGCACTGGCAGCGTCGGCACACTGCGGGTGCCATCTTGGAAAGGTCTGAGCATGCTCAGAAGGGGCCATTTGGCTGGTCTGAGCATGCCCAGCTTTCCCCCCCCCCCTCTTTTTTTTAAACTTACCCAGCCTGGCAGAGGAAGCCACGTGTTGCTGGAGCCCATCTAGAGGGCGAGTACTCTACCTCTGAACCCCTGCTAGGCCCCCACCCTCTCTTCCCAAGTTCATTCTTTCCAACCCAGGGTCCGTCTGGACTCCCCCCCCCCCCTTGGCCCCTGCCCTTGGAATTCCCAAATATTCTCCAAGGGTCCTTGGACTGATCTGAGTACTCAGGACTGGTCCTCAAAACTTGACGAATGCTCACAAATATTTTTTTATTACTCGTTTCAGCCCAAGTTATAACACAACAGTCCTGTAGGTAAAAAGAGTAGCTGAGTTAAACTTTATGAGAAGAGGACCCTCTGTTTTCCCCAGCTGAGCAATGCGTGAATGCCTTTCCCCCATCTTTATCCATGACTGCATAATTTTCAGTTCAAGGGATCATTTTACATGAGACACACACACCCTGCCCACGTGGGTGACTGGGTGGGTGAGGGGGAAGGCATCTGTGCGACCTTGGGTGTCAGGGCTGACTGGAATTACCTCGGGGACCAAAGCCGAGGGGCTGGGGGGCCCTGGGGTCACGAGGGTCACAGCAACTTGGCAACCCTGCTGCTAGGCAGTGGGACACTGCGGTGCCCGGGGAACCGGAAGTGCGCCAATGTACGGCATGCATGGACGGGTCTCTGTGACAGAGACAGCTGCTGAGGGTGGGGCCCGCTGGGCCTTGGGCGTAAGAGCTTCGGCGGGACTGTAACACAATGCCGGTAATTGTGATGAGAGACTGGCCCCTTCCTTGCATCGAGCTGAGTGTGAGCAGATCTCTGTTAGATGTGTGAGTGAGAGAATGGATGTGTGCGTGAGAGTCTGGTTATAGGTAGCGCTTCCCTTCCTTACTACCCTCCCCCCACCCCCATCTTATAGTTTTCCTGGCTTTTGGATACATGTGTGATGCCCTCAGTGTATTTATTCCTGGGTTCGTGCTCCCTCACTATTGGTTCCCTCGGCGAGTGTGGATATTCCGTCTCCCCCCTCCCTTAACTGAACGTGCAGTATGGTACAGAGTCTGAGTTAAGGACGGGGTTTGGAACCTCCTATCAGTTGCCTTCTTCTCAAGAGGGAAAGCCCCTACAATATCCTGAGGGACCTTAACACCTTAGTGTTGAGGGTCAGAGGAAAAAAGGAAGGGTTTGGTGTCCAGGCAAGTGCAAACCCTTTACCTCTGTGTCTACCTCCCCCCCCCCGCCTCCCCCCATGATACTGGGTCTGAGGTTCCTCACCCTTGGTATAGGCTGAATAAACCATGCTTTCATCATGTTTGTATAACAGCTATAGACCTTGATTCTGATTTCAGTTACATCAGTGTAAGTCAGGTGGAGTCTACTGAAGTCAGTAGAGTTACACTGTTCATTTACACCAGTGTGAATCCAATGTAGCTCCTCTGTAGTCAATGGAATTAGACCTGTGTCCAGGCCTAAACTGGCTGTTGCCCCAGGCCCCACATGGGAGAGAGGCCCCTTAGCAAGTTCTAGTCCTGGTAACCTCAGGAGCTTCCTGCTTAACCTAATGAGGCCTCCAACAACCCATAGTTAAGAGACAATTATCCTGTTTTATTTCCCCCAAACAATCTCCAACAAAGGCCTTTTTACTTGGATGCCCCCTCCCCCATGCTGGGTGTGTGGTGCGGGGGCATCCATGCACACACCGCAGCAGTGGGTGGGTGGGTGTGGGTATGTGCCCATAGAAACACCATGGCCGGTGAGTGGGGGTGCGTGCGCGCTTCCGGTGGACACCCACCTCCACCCATCACCCACCCATGGAGCCAACAAAAACAATGGAGGAGGCTCCATGGCTGGAGATGGGTGTGCACCCAGCTGGAGAACAGGCGCACACCCACCTCCCCCCACTGCGGCTGCACACCCATCCCCCCCACCGACGTGGTCCATTTAAAAAGGGCTAAAGATGTTGAATTAAGAAATGGGAACAGCACCATGCCCAGGACAGCAAAAATCCCCCGCAACCTGTTATAATTATATGTGTAGAACGAGCCCTGCTCTTCAGACTTGCCCAAGGAGTCACTAGGAGAAAAACATGGGTTCGTAAACCTGTCATATAAATGATATTTTGGGTGCAAGTTACTTAAGAGAGGACAAAACAATGCACAATAATGAGGTTGATTGCAGTTTATTGCAGAGAGATCCCGATGTCAAAATGCTCCCACTCATGCACAATGTAAGAGGAACTGAGATAATAAAAATCTTGGTCCATAAAAACTCTGAAACGTTTCTCCCCTCCTCCCCACAAATGCCCAAGCAAAGAATCAGTGCATTAGGACGGCAACATATCTATGTGGGTGCTATTGCATATCCACCACATCCTCAATCCACTTCTTCTGTAGTAGTCCCATTAAAGTCAATGGGCTTGCTTGAGAGTAAGTGGTTTGAGGAGTGTGTCCATTAGCTGCAATCCTCAAAGTACTTAGACTACAGTCCTAAACTCACTGATTTCGAAGGGTCAACTTTGAAACAAATGGAGTTAAGACTAAAACAGAAATAGAAACAGAAATAGACAGCCAAAAATATAACAAAGTTTAATATCTAGTATTCCAGATAGCTTGGTGCTTATCTGGTAAGTATCCAATAATCTCAGAGGTAGGGCTGAAACGAGCAGATAAATTGCTGCTCGTGAGAAATTTTGCCATATTGGCAACCGGGGTGGATTTCCCGACTGTTTACCAATGCGATGTCTCAGTTCCTGCAAGATACGTCATGATTTACTGACTTTCTGCTTACTGCGTGCCAGGTATATATGTACATTCATTTATTGCTTACCACATTGCACTGTTTTATTTAGTACCACTGGGTACTGTTTTATTTCTCGGTTTCTGTATTTCTGAGGCAGTCACTGTGTGAACAGTCCACCCCTTAACCTCTCCTCATGCCTCTTAACCTCCACTGCAATCCCTCCAATCAGAAGCACAATTGTTGTGCTATGTGGTTCTCTTTGCTTTGACCAATCTGCAACTGGATTGCAGATTAGTAAAGGATCTGCGTACCAGCCAATGAATGACAAAGAAATACAAGGGGAAATGGAGCACAAGAAATGTGGTATTGTGTTGGCATTACCTCTCTGGATTTGAAATGGAAACAGTAAAGGGGATCCCGGTAGGTGGGACGTCATTAAATCAAGAAATGAAATGTCAGTCGAGACACTACTGAGAGGTTCTTGATTCAGCCAAGATGATATCGGGAACTGGGATTTTGATGAGATTTCCTATTTTCATTGTAGCCGGTTAACTGCCAAAATGGAATACCAGATATTACTGTTTACATATTATATAAAAAGAACATTAGAACATAAATGACTGGGTCAGACCAATTTTCCAACAAGCATCATTACATCCTGTCTCTGACTGGTCAATTACCATTTACCGCATTACCGTTTATCGCATATCCAAGCCAGTCCAGATAGAGGGAGTAAGGTTTTTTAATTTTTTTTTTATAAAAGTCAAACGATAATTAAATGATAATGCAGTAAATGGTAATCTGGTTAACTGGAGAGTAGGGAGTTACGAAACCGGATACCACAGGTATGTTGATATCCGGCCACATACCAAATAGTAGCAGATTTAAAAGCGTCATTGGGTGATTCTCGCATTGGTTTCAATTATGGGTGATGGCTAGATTTTGAGCCCTGTCATCTACGATTGAACCCAATGCCCAATGACACTTTTAACGCACATACACATACCCCTGCACCCACGTTTGGAGCAAATGTACATTTCCACGCCATAAGTTTCTGTCTTGTAAGTTTTCACTCCACCCCACCTTGATAGGTAGGCACCTAGATTTCTGCTTTATTTAGGACTGCAGTCTTAGCTTGGAGTATATTGTTGATTTCGTTGCAGCTATTCCACACGAGGTGGTCTGAGCACAGTAGCCAACAGAGAATAATGTTGACCCTAGTTTGTGGCTGTACACTTGTTACTATACTCATATACAAACTGTTGTGTAACATTCTAGCAAAATTGTTGTTTCACCTCTGCTTTGTGACTCCCTGGGTGTCAGAAAGGATATTATGATAGATCTAGAGTTGGTTAAAAAAAAAATTGAGGGGGAGGGCAAAAAATGTCAAAATATAATAAATATTTTAATTCTGAAATATTAGAAATATAATTTTTTCTTTCTTTATTTTTGTGGTCCTAGTCTGCCAAAGATTCTTGAAAGGTGTAGGGGAAAAAAATTCAATGCTGAATAAATCTCCATTTTCAAAAAACAGAAAATTGTCAGTGTTGAATAAATTTCAAGGTTTGAAAACGGGTTTCTTTTCCAAAAACCTCCCTCCACCCACATTTTTTCTAAATGTTGGATTTAAAACCTTAAAAATGGTTAGGTTTTTTTTTTTTTTTTTTAAATGGAGGTAAAAACGCTGAGAAAACTACAATGAACATTTTCAGACTGAACCAAATTTTGTCCAAATCGTAACATTTGATTTCCATTAAATGTTATAGGCCTGCTAAGATGTTGATTTTGATTAGAAATGATTTGGATTTGAAAAATTTCAACCAGCTCTAGATAAATCTAGAATTCATGCAGGATCTAGACATTGTCTCTAGTTCCATGTGAATGGCCTCTTCCATGTATGCATCGAGTGGGGAATGAACTTTGGTTAATAAGTAATTCATAGCTTAGTATAAGGATATAACCAGGAGTTGTGAGCGGAAAGGCTATACGGTATGACACAGGTAATGTATGAAAACTTAAGAAAGAATGGTGGAACTGTAGGAAAGCAAGTTGCATGATGAAATATAGAGACTGCCTCTTAATAGGACTTAGCACACACATAATCTCCAAATCTATTGGAGAGAGAGCATGCATCTCCTAACAGCTAGGGGGAGCAAGAGAGAGAGAGAGAGAAATGGTATTGTTTTGCTTGCATGAAGAGTAAGAAGTTTGGAGGTTACACAACTTAGCTACTGGAAATGCCTAGACTTTATGGTTTTGAGTTGCAAGGGTGTAAATATGGAGGGGCCGATCCCAAGTCCCACACCCCACGCGTACAACTACATGTACAACTCGTGCACACCATGCACAGCCATTGTTTGCATGCGCAGAACGCATTGGGGGGTGTTTTTGCTGCATTCAAGAATCTTGACAAGAATGACAGCAACAATGCCGATTCTCACGAAATTCTTGACCCAGAGAATCTTTTCAAGAATCCCATTTTCGGCAAGATTATTGATGGATCAGAATCTTATTTCACTCCTAGTCTACATACATCCCCCCACGTAAGCCGTGAATGCAACGTTTGGGATCGCTCCTGCAGTCATTACAGAATTATTATGGATGACTAGAGCTGATTGGTACCTACAGGTAATATTCACATTTCCAGGTACTGTTTTGGGCAACCGAATCACTACCCAAATACTGTTTGGGCACCCAAATACTCATGATTTGGGATTTCTTTTTTCAAGTAGCCCAAATTACCTGGAAAATACCTTTTTAAAAAATGGGGGGGGGGAGGGGGAGGAATGGTATTTTTGTGTTTTAGGTACCTGGTCAGACACTGTTTCAGGCTCCAAAATGTACCACCATTCCCCCCGCCCCCAAATTGAATACTGCAACAGTTGTAACTCTGGAGTAACTAAGGCATCCCTCCAGACTTATATACTACAAACCCTTTTGAGGAGAGAATCTGATCTATGGAAATATTTTAAAATCTAAATCATTTCCAGGATGCAAGTGCCGCAACCCTGATAATCGTTCCCTGGAATGATTATTCATTTGAAATTCTCATGAAGCCATTGATGTGTTGGTTGGGATTTCATGCTATGAGTTAATTGGAAGGAAATGACTGCTTAGCTCCTTCCACCGCTGGACGTGGGGAATTGTTTTTAACAACGGGAATGTGTCAAACCAATCTCTTTAAATGACATATCCTGAAAACCTGTTGGCTGCTTTGCCATTAGGAGGCAGTGTTATATTTCAGGCAAAATACAATTCTTCTTTGGCGGTGTCTTTAATTCTGGAAGCTCTTTTTAGTCGTTGAGGTTTTTACGATCTTCATACTTGAGTTGCTTGACCGTCCTGAACCAACACCTCCAACCAGGCTTCTCCCGCTGCTGGAACTGAAGCCGCTGCCTCCAACACTGATCCCCGCTCCATAGCCAAGCCCAGTTGCACTTGCAAAGCCAAGACCTCCTCCCATGCCAAGCGCGCTCCCGCCACCATAGCTAGTGCCTCCAGATGAGTGAACCACAGCTGCAAGGAGAAAAGAACAGAGGCTCAGGTCTCATACAGGAACAAACAGCCAGAAAAGGAAACTGAAATCTGTGGAAATCTCAGGATTTCTTGTAGACCACCGCCCACTGGAAATGGCCCCAGATTGAATGTGTTTATAGTCGTCTGGCCTGGGCTACACAAGACTCCAAAATAGAGAGGAAATCAGTACCCACAAAAAACAGGTATAACCATCAAATTTCTGGGACCCAAATTGAACTGAATATCTCAGGTACTTTTGGTTTCCAATCTGGGTTTTGATCGGTTACCCGACATACTGACCATCGGTATACAGAAATACTGATTTCTTCCTGGGTTTTTCAGGATTTCAGAAAGATTCGGTATTTCAATATACTAGTTGTCAGTGTTTTGGTTTTTAGGTACTCAGTAGGGCTGAAAAAAGAAACCTGATTCTCACAAAAAAATCTTGTGAGAATCAGGAACCATTAGTGAGATCTCATCAGGATCCCACTAACAGTTAGAGATCTTCACGAATAACTCACTAAAAAAAGCACAAAACTGTATGCAAAAAATGGCCTCTGAGCCATTCTGTGCATGCACAGCCTTTCCAAAAAGGTTTGCAACCAGTGATGGTTCTGGCGCCATTTTGAAAAAGGGACTGAACATGTGCAGAATGGCCCTGCTGATCATTTGTGCATGTGTAGGTCTTAAAAAAAAAAAAAAAAATCAAGAAAAGAAATCTCGACAAGAAATTGTTGAGACTCGAATTATTATTATTTTTTATGATCCCTTCCTCCTCCCCCCCACACTCTTGTGGAGAAGCTTGATTCTTGACAAGAATAAAATAAATAAATAATGAAATTAAGGATGCTTTTAAACATGCCAGAGTTCTAGAGGATTTAAAAATCCGCGTTTAGAAATCTCGTGTGGGTGGCGTTTAGACATGCCTCCCCTGCACCAGAAGTCACCCAGCGGCACTGGAAACAACTGTGCTGGGCGGCTTGCACATTCTTTGGAAATGTAAAACCCTAGATCCAAAACAGGTAGCGCATTTGCTACCCACGGGAAGTATCCTCAATTTTTAATAGTCTGTCAGGTGCTTAGTCTATATCCAACTACCAAATTTACTGATTTGGTACTGGTATGACCATTACCGAGTTACCAATTTACCGATTTATTGTTTTACTGATCGGCAAACAATAAAACGGTACCAGAACCCAGGGGGTGGGTTGTTGGGTAGGGCTTATTTTTCTTTTTGTCCTCCTTTTAGTTGTATTTAAATTGTTTTAATGTTTGTTTTACAAATTGTAAGCTGCCCCGAGCTGCCTGTGGCAGGAGGGGCGGGGTAGCAAAATTCTAAAATAAATAAATTAACATGGGACAGGAAATCAGAAAAACAGTACTGGAAGTTGAAAAATGTACTGTAAACTGGAAAATCAGGTCAAAAAACGATATTTTGGTAATATGGGTAGCTCAGGAGACACTAATTGGATACCCATTGTTACCAGGTCAGATTGAGTACTGCAATACTAAAGTTTTTGATGGGTATGACCCATTTTTGCAAATATTCTTTTCAGCTCTAATCTGAATTGCTTTGATTCCAACTTTACGCTGACATCTTTTGCAAACGAATCCAGTTTATATTATCTGAAGGGGAGCTGATGTAGACCTCCCTGAGCCACATTCCTTGTCCGCTCCCTGAAGCAGCAGGCTGCAGAGCATTCTGCAGGCCTGAAGGCTCTCCTCCCACATCCTCTATCAGGACGGAATGAGCGCTGCAGCGAAATGGGAACTGGCCTTGCCCTCTTGGGTTCTACTGCAGCAGTGGCATCAACTCTGTCAAAAAGCAGACAGGGTTCCTGTTCAGAGGCTAAGGACTAGGAAGCTTCACCCTTATCTGCAAGTGAGCCCATCAGCTGGGCATGTGCATCAAGTAGGATGTGCAATGCTGTGGGAGGAGGCTGTTTGCCTACTAGCTCATCCACCTCTTGGTCCTCAGTAGAGCTGAAAGAGGTACCTAACTTAGTACCCATAGATAATATACTTGTATTTTCAAGTATCACATCGGGTACTTGACTACCTGAAAAATCAGAAGTTTCCATGACTATTTTACTGATTTTTCAGTTAGCAACTGGTAAATTGGGACTGAAAATTCAGGATGGAAATGCAAAATTTCAGGACCAGAAGTCAATATTCTGGGATTGGAAGTGGACCAGGACCAGAAGTCGGTATTCCAGGACATCGGGTACTTGAATCAAGCACTCCTTGGTTATCAATTAGTGCCCAGAATTTGCAGGTTGATTCGGGTACCAGAAATTTTACAAGTATACCCGTTTTTCGGGTACTCCCTTCAACTCAAGTCCTCAGGCTACACACAGTGGGAGAAAAGGTGAACGCTACTTTGTGGATCCCGGTAGGGGCTTAAGTCCTGGCGCCCCCACATAGTCGGCATCTAGCCGTGTGCATCCATAACATTTTCTCTTAGTTACAAAAATGAATGGCGCCCCATTTGGATTCAACACTACACAACTCTAATGGTATAAAAACAGACGAATAAGCAAGCAATAGTCATTTGCTTTGCTTTGTTTTTGTTTAAAAATAAAAATAAAGAAATAAGATGAAAAAGAAAACTCTGCTTGTGCAAAATGGCTACCAGGGCTGTTCTGCACATGCGTGCCCTTTCCCAAAATGGCGGCGATGCTGCTGGGACCATTTTGGTAAAAGGTGCATATGTGCAGAATGGCCAGTGGCCATTTTCCGTATGCGTGTGATTTTTATTATGTTTTAATTTTATTATTTTTGAATAGTTACATTTGTTTTTAAAACCCCCTGAAAACCAAGAGATCATTTACCAAAAAAACCCAACTCCAAAGGTTTTTTTGTTGTAAACAAAACCAAAAATTAATGTTTCATTACATTTTTGTTGATAATTTATTGCAGTTACATCACTACATCAAGACAAGCAGGCTACTTACAGATATTTACTGCTCCAACGCCCTCTCCAGACAGTCTGTTGCAGAAGAAGAGACAAGAAAGAGGTTGTTGTTTTTATTATGAGCATTTAGCAACTTCCAATCATTATTTGGACATGGGGAGCACTTTCACCTTTTCCTTGGAGCAAAACAATTCCACACTCTGGTGGAAGTAAATTGTTCCAGAAAAAGAACTGGGTCAAAACAGTCAGTCCAATTTCATGCGAACATTCTGTGAAATCAGAATGGCTCTCGAAATTATGGGCAGAATCGGGCAGTTTGTCACAGGCGAAAAATACTGGCAGCCATTCCTTGCATGTGCAAAATGGCCACCATTGTACAACACGATGGTAAACATCATCTTGCTGTGTGGCAGTGGACGTTTTTGTGTACGCAGAATCACAGCCACCGTTTGTGCGTGCACAGCTGGCTAGTTGGCTTATTCATTCAGTCCAGTCTGAATTCTGACTGAACGGTCGTTCAGTCTGATTTACAATTGGGCTGAATGAAATGCCCGGTTCTGTTGGAAATATGTCGTTTTCACATGGACGCCCCCACCCACCGCTGGGTTTTCTGGCAGGTTAGGGATGTGTGAAGACGGTTTGGAAATTCGGGGTTTGGCCTGAACTCGGGGTGTTCGGCCTGTTCGCGAACACCCTGAATCTGAGCCGACCCCTGCCCGAACTGACCAAACAAAGTTCGGGTTCCGAATGCGTTTGGGAGGGGGGCAGGGAGGAACCCGGTTTTCCCTCCCCCCTCCCAGGTGCACGGGTGGAAGGGGCGTCGGGGAGCACCTCCCCCTGCACCCTGCCCGGCCTGGGAATTTTTTTTAACCCCACCCCACCCCAGGGATCGCTGTACCTGGTGATGCCGGGGCTTTGGCCCTGGGTCCGGCAGCGGTGCTCCGGAGTGCTTCAGGCCACTACTAGGCCTTCCGAGTCAAACCAGAAGGCCTAGTAGTGGCCTGAAGTGCTCCAGAGCACCGCCACCACCGGACCGGCCGCTGCTGCTGCCGCCAGTCCCACCACCAGGGCCGAAGCCCCGACACCACCAGGTAGGGCAATCCCTGGGGTGGGGGGGTTTAAAAAAAATCCCAGGCTCGGCAGGGGGGGGAGGGGGGAAACCACCACCCCCGCCTGAACGGGCTGAACCAAACAGTTTTGGGTTGGGCCTAACCCCGAATGGGCCGAACCCAGAAACACCAGGGGTTCGCACATCTCTACGGCAGGTGTTTGTTGGTGGGGAGGGGCGTCTGTGAAAATGGGCCAGTGATGGGTGGGGGTATGGGCATGCACCTGTGTGAACACCACCAGCGGTGGGTGTTTGTGCGTGCACACTCCCGGATCACACACACCTACACCCGTCTCCACCCACGGGGCCATCCGGAAAACCTGAGGGGGCCCCGTGGGTGGAGATGGGTGCGTGTCTGTGTAAAGGGATACACACACACGCCTCCACCCACCGCGGCAGTGGTGTGTGAAAACGGCTATAGATTCTGGCTGAAAATTCTGATTCACTCCTACTCCAGATCAGTTGTGAAATTTCTAATCCTTCATGCATTCACACGGTTTGTTATCCCAAAGCCCTAGGAGAGCACGAACCACTAAAAAAAAACCTCACTAATCCTGGAGTGGGCGGGAACCCTAATGCTAAAGCTCATGTTTTCTGGGTATTCAGTTTCATTTATTTATTTTTGGTTTTTCAGTTTGGTTATTTTGGTATTTGGGTTGTTCCAGTGTTTTGGTTGAGCCACTTTCTGCCATTGACTGAAATCCTGAAATAACCAACCTGTGGGACAAAAAACTTCAAAGAGAAAAACCAAAATGAAGAATAAACTCACATATTGGTTCTCATTTGAACTGCCGTTTCCGGTGTGGGTGGTGCAGTAGACTTGACAGGTTTACCTATTTTACTGCGTACCCATTTCACTTTCATTCAGAGGGTGTGATGGGCCAGGGAGTGGGTAATATGTTTGCCTATGGCCTAGTGGTCCCCTGCACCCACCTGCTCTCCTCTCCTTCCAGCAGCTTCCTGTAGGTGGCGATCTCGATATCCAGGGCCAACTTGACATTCATCAGCTCTTGGTACTCCCGCAGCTGGCGGGCCATGTCTGCTTTGGCTTTCTGCAGGGCTTCTTCCAGCTCAGCCAGCTTTATCCTGGCGTCCTTCAGGGCCAGCTCCCCGCGCTGCTCAGCATCGGCAATGGCCGTCTGCAGACTAGCACACTGCAAATGGGAAGAGAGAGAGTTGGCATGCTTTCAGCAATATTAGAAGTGTGCAGACCCAAGGACATGGGCTTCAAGTGTGGCACCGGTGCAAAGACCAAACACATCGAAGGAGCTTGTGCTTCGTGAATCAGACCCCGAATGTTTCAGTGGAGGCAGTCAGATGCATTGAGGACTGAATTACTAGGGTTTGTGATTGAGATGGCTACAGTACATCTAGGACGTGCTAACACCACACCATAGCATGGCAGAACCCCAGGACTCCCCTGAGATCTACATTGTGGGGAGGGACATTTGTTCTCTGCCGTACAACAGGGAGCAGGTTAAGAGAGCAGCAAAATGAACCAGAATTGTTCTCTCCCCCACCTGCTGTGTAATACCCAAGCTTGGGAGGGAACAGTATGCTTGCTGCTTCATTATTTTGCCCTCTTAAATCCCCACTAGGAGCTTGCATGAGAGGGATAGGGAAATGCTACTACTGCAAGCTTGACCTCCAGATGGAAGTACCTTGCTGTTTCCTCACTAAACAGCTGATCAGTGGGGATCCAAGAGTGCTCCATCCCCCCCCCTCCTCCCGCAGTGCAAACTCCTAGCCTGAAAGGTGCATAGTTGGCAGACAGGGAACAGCATTTTACATTTTGGTGGTGAAATTTGTAAAGATATCCCTGCCTACCCAGTACCTGTTTTTTCACGTTGTCGATCTCAGAGTGGAGCCTCTGGATCATACGGGTCATCTCTGAGATCTCGATCTTGATGTTATGCAGATCATCTCCATGTTTGCCTGCCGAGAGCTGCATTTCTTCATACTGAGAGGGAGAGAGGAATGCAGGACAGGTGCAAACGTTACACAAAACAAGTTATCGGACAGGAGAAGGTGCAAGAACATCATAAAATATTTTCTTCATTCTCCTGCATTCATTTACACAGGTCCCTTTCCCTTGCGAATGCATCACATGTTCCTTAATTTCTAGGGGTGGGAAGTTTGCATTCAGTATAATATGTAATGGCCTGGGATAGTGCTATAACAGGCCTGTTCTGGACTGGTAAGGTTCTAATAATTTTTTTTTTTTAAATTACTTTGCATGTGCAAATAGCCACCAGTCCGTTCTGCACATGCTCAGCCTTTTTCAAAATGGTGGTGGCAGCGTAGGGACCTTGAGAGCATGGATTGTGGGACATGATGAGGCGTAGCAGCAAGGCTTGGAGCTGGGCGGTGGCAGGGTCTGGGACCTTGGTGCATATGTAAGCCCGCCACTTGACATCATCTGACCACCACGTCTCTTCATCCCCCCATGCCCTCAAAGTAAACGGGGACTTGGGATTCCGTTTTAATATTGTACTCTCAGGGCCCTGCCCATATATAACCTGTAACCACAGGACTGCCCACGTAGTTGGGTGAGTACCTGGCGGAACAAAATCACCTGCCTGTTTCAGCTCTCTGTATGATATACCAACATGTAGGACTGAAACAAGAATCAATTTTGAGATTTGGCCAGTACCAAGATCTTGCCAAGGTCTCGACCCAAGTGCAAATTCTCACAAGATATCCATCATCATCATCATCATCATCAATCACCATCACCATCACCATCACCCCCCCCCCCAACAACAACATATCCTCCATGCACAAAATGGGATTCCCTCCTGGAGGAAGCTCGCCAGGCCCCGAGGCTTGTGACATTCCGGCGGGCTTGTAAAACCTGGCTGTTCACCCAGGCCTTTGGGGAGGAGCGGGGGGAGGGTGGGTTAGTGTTTTAACGCTTCCCTACTTTTTATTTTTATTTTATTTTTCCCAACCCTGTTTATATTGTTATGTTTTAAAGTTTTTTTTTAAAAAACCCAAAAATCGTTGTTTTTATGAATTGTTTTATTGAGTTGTATGTCACCCCGGGATGCCGTAGGCATGGGGGGGGCGACTAACAAAAGTTTAAAATAAAAATAAATAAAATAAATAAATGTTTGCCAGGGCCATTCTGCATATGCACAGAATGGCTGCCCTTGTCCAAAATGGCATTGAGGCTGCTGGCGCCATTTTGGGAAATGGTTGAGCATGTGCAAAACAGCCATTTTGCATAGGCACAGTGATTCTTTTCTTTTTTCCTCCAAGGATATGAAGCCGCCGCCTCGCTCCCTCCTGCCCTGCCCGCCCCCCCGAAAAGCGAAGAGGAGGAGGGGCGTACTGGAGCCAAGTGAAGCAGAGAAACTGACCCGGAGAGGCAGCCAGGTGAGTCAGCTGGGGTTTGGGCCTGGGGGAGAACTGTTTGTGAGATGCTCACTTTTTTCAGTGAGAATCCATCCAAGCAATTCTCAGCTCATTCTCACGTGCAAGAATTACCCGAGAACCCTGATTCTCATCCAGAAAAGTGAAAATCAACTTTCAGCCCTACCTGCATTCAGTGTTCTGGAAGTGACATAGAGCACAGGAACAAGGATGCTCTGGCTACATCTGTATGGTCATTTGGAGGAACACACGCTTTGGAGTGTTTCCCAGACGTTGGTTGACCTTGGTACCTTGACCTCTCATTTTAAAAATGGGAAACTGAGCTTCTCAAAGACTTGGAGGTAAGATGAAGCAGAGCACTGAACCTAGATCTCTCAAGTCCTTTCAACCCATTTATTCACCTCTCATTACTCTAATCTTCTCACCTTGGACTGGTACCAGGTTTCAGCCTCAGCCCTACTGCGGTTGGCGATGTCTTCATACTGAGCTTTGACCTCGGCAATGATACTGTCCAGGTCCAGGTTCCGATTGTTGTCCATTTGAAGGACAACAGAGGTGTCACTGATTTGTGACTGCATCTGGGCTAATTCCTGAGAAACAGAAAGAGAAGTCACATTCTGACAGTAAAGCAATGAATAGCATATTTTTTATTCACAAATATCTGCATATTTGGGTAGCCATCTGAATATCCAAGTTAGAGCTGAAGCAGAATTCTCCCCTTCTTTTTTTGGGTGGGGGGGAGAGTTTGTAAAGAAAAATGTTCGTATTCGTCGTTGTGTGTGTGTGTTTAATTTTTATTAAAAATAAAAATAAAAAACCACTGCGCATGCACAAAATGACTACCATATCATTCTGAGCATGCACAACCCTTTCCTAAAATGGCACCAGCAGTGTTGGTGCCATTTTGGAAAAGGGAGGCCAGTCTGCACATGCGCAAATGGCTGTCATGCACATGCTAGGGATGAAACGAGAACGTGTCCGCATTCTTGCAAGATCATGCAAGATTCTCGCAGCACTGGCAAGATCTCACATGCTCTCACCGAGATTCTCGAGAACCTCAAAAAATGGTCTGTACATATACAAAATGGCTACCTCAGCAGGCGCAGTGTGCACCAGAGGGCGTCAGGGGCAATACTCTTCCTGTGCCCTCCTGCCCTACTCCTGTGCCCCCCTGCATTCTGCTGCTCTGCAGGGGGGCACAGGAACAGGGCTTTATTAGCTAGTAACTTACCCCGAGCTCCCTGGTCCAGCACTGCCTCTCCACCGCTCAGAAGAACTCTTCAGGGCCCCCCAGCAGCAGCCGCTGCTTATTTTCCGTGAGGAGGGGGCCCTGCTGCGAGGGAGGAGAAGAAGCACTGGGTAAGGAGTCCCATAAGGGACAAACCTTGGCCATTCTGCGCACGCATGCCCCCAACAACCATTTTGTGCATGCGCAAATTGTTTTTGGAGGTTTCTCAAAAATCTCGCGAGATTCTCGAGACCCCCAAACATCCATGCATGTGGAATTGGAGATGCAGCCATTCTGGGCAGGCGTAACCACGTGGAGGCCATTTTTGAGAATCTCGTGACAACACTGGTGAGAAGCCTGATTCTTATCAGATTCTCGAGGCTGAAAATCTTAACAAGAAACCAATTCTCGACGAGATTTTCCAGAATGTCGAGGGCAAGTTCCAGCCCTCGACAGGCTTCCCCTTCCTAAAATAGCACAAAATGCTTCCAGTGCCATCTTGGGAAAGGGCGAGCATTAGGGATGTGCGAACGCGGTTCAGAAGTTCGGAGTTCGGACCGAACTCAGTCTGTTCGGACGACCGAACCAAACTTCCGAACTGAACCCGAACTGACCGAACCGAACTCTGACCAAACGTCATACCGACCGAACAGTTTGTTCGTGTTCGGCCACGTTCGGTTGAGTTTAGGCGGGAAAAATGTGACTGAAGGCCCAGGGAGAGGGAGGAAGCTGTGGAGCAGACTTCCTGGTACTGAGGGGTGGAAAGGCTTGGAGTAGCAACCAGCCTACCCAATCACCTTTCCTTTTCGACTGAACCCTGACTTCTCAGTCTGTGATTGGCCAGGGGCTAGGCTGCACAGAGCCAATCGGGCCTTGTGGTAAGGCGGGAGCAGCAAGTAACAAAACTCTTTGCCCTGCCCCCCTTCCAACACCTTCTGAGCCAGCCACTGATCATTTCAGCAGCGTTTTCAGAAGGCTCCCTGACTCCCAGCAGTTTGCTTCCCTCATCCATTCCCAATCCTCCTCCAATTTCACCCATCCAACAGATTTACCCCCCTATTATCATTTAGTTAGATTATATTAGATAGATTTAGCGGTTTATACGACTCCCTGTGTTCTATCTCCCTCCCCTCCCCATTGAATCCATGCCTTTCCCTCTCCCTCCATATTCCATCCCTCGTTCCCCTCCCCTGGTTTTGATTTATTAGAGTAGGATTAGATTGATTTAGGTTTTATTACAGTTTCTGTACCTCTCCCTGTGTTGTTGTGAGCTATCTGTGTTATCCCCCCGCCCCATCTCTGTGTAATATTGTGTATATATAGATAAAGATAGATTATAGTAGTTGATAGGTAGGATTATAGTTAGAATAGCTATTACAGTTAAGTTAGATTAGTTTATAGAGAGATAGTGATCTAGTTTTAGAGTGTGTTTTTTATATTCCATTATTTAGTTCTATAGGTTTTATAATAGTTATTAGATAGTTAAATAGCAGTTACATTTAGTGTAGTGTGTGTGTGTGTATATATGTGTGTGTGTGTATATATATATATATATATATATAATATTTGATAAAAACTGTAAAAAACATTTAAAAAAATATTTAATAAAGTTGTGTGAGGACTGGTTTGTATAATGGATAAGGGAGTTATGAGAGGGCGAGGTTGCGAGGTTGCCCGTAAGGCAGCCAATGATGCACGTGGCAGGGGTCGTGACATCAGAGTGCCAGCAGTGGGCAGAAGCAGCAGCCCAAGCACATCCCCACACCCCAAGATGCTAAGGCCTGGTGATGTTGGGTCTCTCTCTCCCAGCACTAAGGGCCAGGGGGTTGGATGTCACCTCCTGGCACTGGAAGAGGCTGTGGCAGCAGGTGATTCAGGGGATGAAGAATCCCAGCAGGGGCCAGCATTGTCCCCCGACTCCCCCATTCTTGAGAGCCCAGTTAGAGGCAGAGCCCGATCGCCGGGCAGCAGCAGCAACAGCAACAGCAGCTATAAGGGGCAGGGGGAGATTGCTGCTCAGAGTGGGAGCAGCATGGGGAGTCCAGCAGCCTCTGTCACTCTGTTTCTGGATGGGGACAGCGATGCAGAGATTTCTGTGGAGGAGGTCTCTGTATCTGGTGCTGCTGAGGTGATGGCTGTCCCTCAACGAGATGTGTCACCAGTGCCACCATGTCCTCCCAGGAGTGACGTCCCTCCCAGGAGTGCATCACCTGGTGCAGGGCAGAAGGCAGGAGGGGCTAGAAAAGCATGGGTCTGGGAGCATTTTAAGTTGGTGCAGGCGGATGATCCCCGTGTGGTGCGGTGCATTTTGTGCAGCAAGGTGGTTAAGCGAGGGCAGGTGCTCACCAACCTAGGGACATCCGCCATGTCAAGACATCTAAAAACATGCCACAATGCCACTCTGCTAAGCGGGCAGGCTGGGTCAGTGGACGCAAGTGGGTTCCAAATCCACGTGGCCACTCGTCCTCCATCGGGCAACCGTCCCACTGCAGCAGCTGCCTCTAGCAGCAGGAGCAGTATTGCCGCTAGGGGGGAGCAGCAGGAGCAGAAGCAAGAGCGTCAGCCAACAATGGAGGAGCTGGGGTGGGGGCAGCTTCCAAGGCCATTGGCAGCAGGAGGGCAGCGTGGCTTTCAAGAGAAAGCCACGCGCCTGTTGGGTGAGATGATTGCTCTTGATGGCCAGCCCTTATCCATTGTTGGGGACACAGGGTTCAAGCGGCTGGTGGGGTTCCTGGCCCCCCAATTTAAGATGCCATGCCGCACCACCCTCAGCCGTACGGTGGTGCCAGGGCTGTACAGGGCATTGAAGGAGAGGGTGAAGGAGCAGCTGGCACTGGCAGGGACTGGGGGTGCCACTGTCCATTTCACCACTGACCTGTGGTCCTCCAGGAACGCCCGACATGCTTACCTGGCGGTGACAGCACACTGGACCCAGAGTTGGCATTAGACAGTGGCAGGAGGGGTCCTGTAGCAGGGTATAGGTGGGCCCTGCTTCAGGCAGAAGTCATGGACTGCCCCCACACTTCCAGGAACATAGAGGCAGCCCTGAACACTGTGGTGGGGGAGTGGGTCACACCAGGTGCACCGTTCACCCCGGGGTGTGTGGTGACTGATAATGCGGCCAATATATTGAGGGCTGTACGTGATGCCAAATTTATCAGCATCCCTTGTGCTGCACACACCCTCCATCTGGTGGTCACGGATGCTCTGGGCTTGGGGGAGAAGGGGATTGGGGCAGGCACCCTTAGCTCCCTGATAGAGCAGGGGAGGAAGCTGGCAGGGTTCTTTAACCGCAATGTTAAGGGCAGCGAACTCCTCAGGGCCAAGCAGGCTGAGCAAGGCTCCCCAGGGCATATGCTGGTGCAGGACGTGTCCATGAGGTGGAATTCCACCTTCCTGATGCTTGAGCGGCTTGCGGAGCAGAAATCTGCCTTGCATCAGGTGGAATTGGACACAGACAGCAGGGCACCTCCAGGCTTCAATGGACCGGAATGGGAGATCCTGGCACAAACGGTCATAATTCTAAGGTCATTCTATGAGGTGACTGAGACCATCAGCTCCTCCACAGCCACCATAAGCCAGGTGACCCCTCTGGTCCAGAGTCTCCATGGGAGTCTGGAGGAGATCATGGTGCAGGGGCAGGATTGTGGCCGTAGGGGCAAGAAGCTGGGGGCTGAGGTGGTTGGACTGGCGCAGAAGCTTAAGGCAGGCCTGACAGTGAGGTTCGAAAAGCTTCTGCAGCGGGGGGAATATGTTCTGGGAACAATGCTGGACCCCAGGGTCAAAGGCAGTGTGGCACGCAAGTCATCCCTCTATGGGCTGTGGAAGGATGATCTTGTGGGGAGGGTCCGGAAGGCAGAGCGGGCTCTTGACAGTGGGCGGCTGCAGCAGAAGGACGCTCCAGGGGTTGGTGGGAGTGGGAGCAGTCACCCCTCTCAGTCAGCAGGGTCTATCCTTGCCCCATCCCATGCCAGGGGCAGTCTTGGGAAGGGGCTCCTCGTCAATAAGGGCTGCTGCTGCTGAGCTGAGGTGCTGTCCCTCCCTGCCCCATCCCTCCCTCTCTCTTTCTCTCATACTACACGGCCTCGGCCGACCTATCAGACTGGCTGCATGCTGCAGTGTGGCACTGGGAAACTGGAAGCCTGCAAGCTGGCCTCTGGCTAGTGGCTAGACAATCTCAGCCTGCCTATCTGGCTGGCTCTCTCTCTCGTGCTGCACAGTCTTCGCGAGCCTCTCTGAGTGCCCTGGCAACTTGGTGCCAAGGTAACAGAATGCCTTCCTTACTGTCTCTCACACCATGCCCGCTCATCCAGTTTTTGCAAAGCTTCTTGAACCCTGCCTCAGTCTGCCTGCCTGTCATGCCACGCTGACTGTCCACCTACCCTGACAACCCTGGGTGATGTGCACCACTGGTCTGGTAATCCCGCTGCTGCTGTCTGCAGGTCCATGGGTGCTCTGCCCTGGCTGATCCAAATGTGACCACGCAATCCTGCTGCTGCCATCTGCTGCTGTATGGGAGCTATTTCCTAGCAAATCCTACCATCCTGTTGTTCCATGGGCTCTGTGCCCGAGCAATCCAATGTGTGCTGCTGCCAAGATCCAGAAGCTGCCACTCTTCTAGCCCCAGGACCCACCGTCATGGGTCTGGGGCCATCAGTGGGATCGGATTCCCCTGGTCAGCACCAGTTCTAAGTCAGCTGCTAGGCGCCGGCCAAGTCTGCAGATCACAATAAGCATCTTCACATTTATGGGGAGGTTATTTTGAGGCCAAAACGAGTACTCCAGATAAGAGAGTCATAGTTAGTCCCGCCGTTTACCCGCGCTTCATTGCATGTCTTCACTTTGAGCACTGGGCCACCTAGCAGTCACTGCCTTGTAAGACATACAGACCCTACTTGCTTCTCTGTTATCTCCTATCCCATTTTGGGATCGTTCAAAACAAAAATCCTTGTCCTTCAACGGGTACCAGGAGTGGACAGTGGCTGAAGACATCTGCCAGGGTTACTTGAATGTTGAAGTGCTTCAGAACCAGGAGTTCCTGATCCTTTGCTTTTTCTGAGCAGTTCACAGAGAAACACCGTCCCTTTCCTACCTGGGACTGCAGAGTCTGATA
>QEPC01013826.1:5261074-5282538 GCA_003113815.1 Sphenodon punctatus
GCTACATGGGGTGGCAGGTGCTGTGTGATGGTAGGGATCAACAAGCTGTATGAGAATATGCCACCTGCCAGCCTGAACCTCTGCACAGGGGGATAAAATATTTGAAAGTTCAAACAAAGCTCGAAGCAATAACAACAAATATAACTTTTATTAACAACACGAACAACATTATAAACACTAAACCAAACATTTTTAAATAGAAAGGAAACTTAACCACCGAACATGACCGAACCGAACACGACCGAACACGAACCCGCTGATCAAACCGAACAGGCGAACCGAACGTGCTGACCGAACAGAACCAAACGACCGAACCCGAACATCAACCTGTTCGCCCATCCCTAGCGAGCATGTGCACATCAGCCCCATGCAAGGCCATAGGCTGGAACAGGTGCATTCCTACAAGTATCTTGGAATCACATTTGCAGCAAATGGGACCTGGCAAGCCCACGTATTAGTAGCTAAGGCCAAGGCACAGGTGGAATCTATGGCCGTTCAACGCTTTTTTTACTGCTATGGCCAGAACTGCATCAAGGCAATTCAGAAAATTTGGATAGCCAAAGTAGCAGCAAGTTTGTTGTATGGGGCACAGATTTGGGGATATGATTAGCAGGTATTAGATAGTCTGCAGCCTGTAATTACCATCTTTTGGGAAAGGATTTGGGGACTTCTGCCAACCTCAAGTTCAGTGATTATTTTACTCGAATTGGGTGAATTATCATTGAAAGCAATGGCAAAGAAACGTTTGCTGAAATTCTGGGCAAAGCTCAGGGTTTCCCCGGACTCCTCCTTACTGACTTTGGCTTTGAGGGATAAATACATCAATACTACTGGTGGTATAGACACCTGGTGGGGTGCAGTAAGACCTTGCCTTGTTTCCCTGGGCCTTTCTGACATCTTCTTGCTTGGACAGTCTAGTACCCAAGCAATTAGGATAATAAACCAGCAAATCAGTGATATTGAACGACAAGGATTGAGATCTTTGGCAGCGGACGCAGTTGCTTCCCCCTTTTATAAATATTTAATACTACCCCCGGGGGGGTGTGTGTGCTTCATATCTGTACTCTCTTGCTGACCCAAAACTTGGACAAGCATTCATCAGCCTGAGATTTCAGTCTATGCCCAAGGCAGTTTTGTTAGGAAGATACCAGGTTGTCCCATGTGCAGAACGGATATGTCCATGTGAAGAGGGGATTGAGGATGTGAGCCACTATCTGCTTACTTGCCCCCTATATGACTCGTTTCGCTGTCATTTGCGAACTTCTATTGGCTGGGATACAGGTCGGCCCAAAATCCAACAGCTCATTTATTTACTTGGAGATTCTGATCCTGTAAGCACCAAGTTGGTGGCCATTTTTGCCCTCAGATGTGGAAAAGTGCATAGACGGTTTTCTATGGTCCCTAATGGTTAGTAACATGCCTGTAGGCCTGGATGATGGCCGATAGTCGGATGAAAGTTATATCAGAGGTGAGGGGATTGTATTTGCATTTTGCATTCGTATGTTCCCTGAATTGGGACCATTATGTCTGGGTCTTATTGTAACATCATGGGACAGTAACTACTATTGATGAATTGGTTTGTTATTTTATGTTGTTTATGTTTATATGTTTGGGTACCTTGTGTTAGTCACTGGGCTAACAACGTCTAATATGGACTTTATATTATGGACTCTATCTGTATTTCCCGTTTTGTTTCTGTATTGTTCGGCCCTTGAATTAGGGTCATAATGTGTTTGGGTCTTATTATAATATTTCGTGGTAGTAATTACTCAGGTGCCAGTAATTGCTAGCAATATATTGGTTGGTTATTTTATGTTGATTATACGTCTGAGTATTTTGTTGTGATAGCCATGGGGCTAACAACATTGAATAAAATTGAAATTTATTCATTCTGTTACATTGGTCTGTCGCTTTCCCCCTTTGTTTTCATTGGGTTTTGTTACCATGGCCTGTTTCAGTTACTAAGATGGTCAAGTCTGCAAGAGGGTGGGGCTAGAAATAATGGTATCAAGTTGCAAGAAGGTAGATGTCAGTTAAATATCGAGAAAAACCTCCTAGCAGCAAGAGCTGTTTGGCTATGGAATAAATTGTCTAGGGAGGTCTTAGACCTTCCATCACTGGAGGCTTTCAAAAGAGGCTGGACAGCCATCTGTTGTGGATGTTGTAGCTGCCGTCATTCTGTATCCAAGCAGGGGCTGGACTAGATGACCGACCCATGAAGTTCCTTCCACCTCTATGAGTCTATTCTATGATCTAAAGTAGTTCAGATGTAGGTGCAGACAAAAATTGGGCAATTTTATTCTTAATGCAGCGTCATCCAAGGTGAATAACCAATACTAGCTACATTCTGACAGCCTGGGGGGATTGGAACTATTTCTTACCGCTTCATAGAGAGATCTCAAGAAGTTGATCTCATCAGTCAGGGCGTCCACCTTGGCCTCCAGCTCTACCTTGTTCATGAAGGCAGCATCCACATCCTGGAAAACAATTATGGAGATCATATCACCATGTACAAAGACGGTGTAACACATCGCCTCGAGTATTTGTAAAGCATGTACTGTGACATGAGCCAGCTGCAGGGTTCAGACTTCATAGTGAAGTCATTTAGGGCAGCATCTATTAGTAGTTAACCAGCTGAGAGCAGGAATTATGCTGTTTGTTAGCAGCAGTCTAAAGCTAAGCGAAAACCTCAGAACAAGGGACTGGGAAAGCGCTATTCGAGTTATTAAAATGAATGTAGCCCCATTTATTTTGGAAACCAATGTTCTGAAAATGAATGAATGCATTTTCGTTTATTTTTTCCCCTGTTTAAAATAATAAAAAATAAAATAAACCACTTTGCATGCGCACCTTTTTCCAAAATGGTGGCGATGCTGCTGCTGCCTTTCTGGAAAACGGCAATGCATGTGCAGAATGGTCCCAGTGGCCATTTTGCATATGCACAGTGATTTTTAAAAAATATTTTAAAATTATTTTTTATTATTTAAAACAAAAAATAAGCAGTTACTAATGGAGCTACATTTGGTTTAGTAACTAATAAAAACAAATTGCACATCCCTAGTCCCTTGTTGTGATGTTTTTCCTTAGCTTTATACTCTGTTAACAAGCAGCCTCATCCCTGCTCTCAGCTGCTTACCTACTAATAGCTAAAAATAAATATAACATCATCTCCACATACTACTTACGTATTCTCTGTCCCGGTTCTTGTCGTGTTCCCCTCTGCCTTGCTCCCTGGTTCCCCTCAGCTGTGCCCCCTTGTTCTCTTTCCTACCATGCTCTCAATGCTCTGTGTCTTGGCCCCGATCCTGACTCCCAGTTCTTGCTTTTGTTCCTAGTCTTGCTTCTCTAGCTCTTGCTTTCAGCCCTGCCTCCTGCTTTCCCCTCCTGCCTTGTGTCCCAGCTCCGCTCCTCATCCCGACCCATAGTCCCCATGTTCTAGAGGACCCTCACCCTTGTGACCCTGATGTAAAGAGAGAGCATGCAGGTTCCCTCCCTTTTCCCTGAGAAGAATATCCATTTGGCCCTCTAGACCTGAGGGAGAGATGTATCTGCTGAACTAAGGGCCTCCGTCTGCCAAGACTTCACATGGGCTTGGGTCTTTTGTAAGTAACAGTTTATTTACGTGGCCGTAGGCCATAGTAATTTACAAAATAGAATAAAATAACGTAGAACACTATACATCCCTCAGAACAGACTGTTAAAAATCTAAAATAAGATAACTAAAATATATTAGCAATAATATTCTAGTGTTAGCCATTGCCCTGGTGTCTATGAGGTGCATTTCCATACGTCTCCACCCGAATACAGGATATATACAACAGGGGCTTGGGTCTGATCCTGGAAGAACTTCAGGGGTTGTGAAAGATGGGATTTACATGGTGGCAAAACTTATTTTCTCCAGGGTAGCAAAATAACTAGGGTTGTGGTGGGAGTTGCACCCACACAGTTTTTGATAAATAAGAACACAGTACTTAGCGGAACTCCCCCGAGCTCCCTCTTCCTTTAGAGACACTCACTTTTTTGAGCACCACAAATTCATTCTCTGCAGTTGTCCGCCTGTTGATCTCCTCTTCATACCTGTGGAGAACAGAAAAGAGGTTTGGGCCTCGTGTTACGGCTTGTAAAACTGAGCACCAAATAGGCACCCAGAGAGGAAATCTCTTAATCACCAAAGCAGCCGCTTCCCATCAACATAACCTGGTCTTTTGGATGGAAAATTTGCAGTCAGCTCTGGTTAATATTCATCAGTTGAATACATTGAATTCCTACCATGCACTTGTTTCTCTTTATTTGCCATTGCTAATTGTCCCAGATGTTTACAATAGTACCAAATAGGTCCAGTTCTGGCAAACAGGTCTGCCAAGAGTGGGAGACCGGTGGTACAATTGCCTGGCACCGACCAGTCCTGATTAGAGACAGGTCTCTGCCTTGGGGGGGACTATCAATCTAGGGTGGACAAAGGAAAGGAGACAGGGCGGAAGTGGATCCATTTATTAAGCTGAGAAGTAGCAGGTGCCAGTACTTAGTTTAGTTATAGGTGAGGAGAAGGAACCCTGTTTGCAAGAAGGAGCATCATTGAGCAATTTAAGAGGGTAAGGAGGTACGGAAAGCCAGACAGACGAGGAAGATTTTATACTTTACTGATTTAAAGAGAGGGTAGGAGGGAGCAGAGTGTGTTTGCTCTAGGGGTAAAATTTAATTTTCAACCAGAGTCCATTTCTGATCAAATCTGGTCATTCAATCCATTCCAGTGAAATGCAGAACAAACGTATGTTCAAATTTCAGCCACACTGTGCATTCACAAGAAGTCGGTGACGGTACAAATAATGGAGGTGCAGTACAGTTGCCGCTGTTTTACATGTGTGGAAGTTGGAATGCTGATTGAAAATGTTGATTGATCGGAATTGTGATTGAAATTTCAATCTCCCTTCCCATTTTGCACAAACTTTCTGCCGAACTTGAATGGCTGATTAGAACTAGCCCTAGGCTGTGTTCAGGGAGGGAGATCCAGGCTTAGGGGACACCATTGGAGAAGGGGTGAAGGCAGTTTAAGGAACAGAAGACTCTGGGGCAGTTGAGGATGGTGGCAGGGGAGGAATCAAGTTCCCAGGTGGAAATAAGGGAAGAAAGACAGAGGAGCAAGGCCATTCCAATTAATGGGTACAATAATAATTGTAAGTAACGTAGGTACAAATTAGGGATGGGACTCTGGGAGGAATTTTGGTTTCATTTTTTTATGGTTTTGGTTCTCCTTGATTTTCAAATCTCTTTTCAATTTCGGGGGGGGGGGAGGTTTTCGGGGGGTTTTCCATTGATTTTTTCCATTTTTTCCTCATTGACTTAAATGGAATTTTCTCCCATTAAAGTCAATGAGAACAAACGAGGAAAAAATCAGTGTTAAAAAAACTCCTGAATGTTGGAACTGAAAAAGAACTGCAATTCTGGTTTATGGTTTTAAAATAGAAAAGGCCATTTTCAGGGCCTTTCAGTTGTATCTGAAACTGAAATTCCCACCCCTAGTGTGAATAAGGTGTCAGTAGGTTCTGCAAAAGTTGGGATGGAAGGAAGGAGCCTCTAGCTACCAGGATGTTCTGGTGGGTCCAAATGTCTCTATCAGGCGTACTGTCTGGGCTTAGAATGACAAGCATGTGGAGGAACTTTTGAAGGAGCAGCAGAAATTGCAGCTCTCTGCTGCTGCACACTTTCTGTCTTGCACCTCTGACTCCCTCCTTGTTTGAAATACAATCCCCTGGAGCCAGGCCATGGAAGGAGGTTATTAGAGAACCTACAAGCCTTCATTAAAGACATGTTTTCATCCTCCTATCATTTTCCATCTTGGATGAGGAGCTTCTTTATTTCTCTTAGGATCATTTTCCCCACCAAGCGGAAAGGGTTGGGTGGAGCTCGTGAATGCCACACCTGGAATAGTCCGTTGGGGGTGAATGCCACTCAACAGGGCTGTGGTTGAATGGCAGTAAGTTATAGGGATGGGCGAACAGAACCGAGTTCTGAAATTCGGTTCTGTTCAGTTCGAAAATTTGGTTTGGTTTGGAAGTTTGGTTTGGTCAACCGAACTATTCGAGTTCGGTTCAAACTTCTGAATAAAGTTTGGAAATTCAAACCCCATTGAACAAAATGGAATATTATGTTTTAGGGATGGGCAAACAGAAATTCGGAAATTCGGTTCGGTTTGAAAATCGAGTTCGGTTTGGAAGTTCAGTTCGGTCGACCAAACTGGTTGAGTTCAGTCCGAACTCTGAATTTCCAAATCACATTCACCCATTCCTAGTAAGTTAGTGTAGAATCTGACCCGGCATGTACTTAAGACAGGGGTGAGCAACCTTTTTCTTAGGGGGTGTGCCATTTCATATTATTTAGTTAATTATGAAAATGAATGGAGTCACGTTTGTTTTTGTAACGACAAAATAAGCAAACGTTCATTTGATTTCAGTTGTTTTTGTTTTTATTTTATTGTTTTATTAAAAATAATAAACTTTTTTTTAAAAAAAACACTGTGCACACACAAAATGGCTGCCAGGGCCAACCTGTGCGCCCTTGGTGCCAACGCTGCCAGGGCCATTTTGGAAAAGAGCTGCGCCTGTGCAGAATGGCCCCGGAAGCCATTCTGCTTACGTGCAGTGATATTTTTAATAAACTAAAACAAAAAAAATAAACAAAAATGGTAGAATCCTTTATAAAAACTTCCAAAATAAAGGGAAAGGGAAAGCTAAAATGAAAATGTATGATGTTCCCTCTGCGCACCCCTACTTTCCCCTTCCTGGAGCGACTCTGGAAATGAGTACCAACTCGGAGGGATACATAGGCGTTGAGGCAAGGCTGCTTAAGAGGGGTCCGCACAAGCAAAGGAGGTTCACTTCCATCCAGATGATGGATCTGTGCCATGAATCTGTCCTCTCTCCTTGTGTGCATTGCCCTCCTCTCTGCTCCCTCACCCTGAGCTCAGTTTTTCCAGTGTATGTGCATGGGGGTAGGAACTAGATCTAGGGGCCAGATCCAGGAACTGGAAAAGGGGTTGCATAAAAACTAGCCGTGGGCCCGGGAACGAAGTTCTTCACCCCTATCTTGGTTGGAATAGAGGTTGATCCTCTGGAATGTTTCCCACCCCCTAATAAATGAGACAAATGTCTCCAATAGGCAGAGGTTTGGGGCAGTAAATAAGACCCAGATCTTTATGTCTAGGAGATATCTCAGATAATCAACACCTTAGGAATTGCAAAGTTGAGTGATTGTTTTAGGATTTACAGTTCTAGCCTGAGAACACTTGTAGATATCCAAGGAATTGCTTCAAGGACCAAGGTTCCCTGCACTGCAGAATGAAGCTGAAACCAAGTACCTGGAAAAAAGGGTATCCCGGTTGAATTTCCAGTGCTCAACTTGACCTGATTTTTTTGGGTATTAATCAGTATCTGATTAGTGCCCGATTTGGATACCCAATGTCCTGAAATACCAATTTTCATTCCAAAATACCGACTTCCAGTCCTGTGTTTCTGAGTTTCCATCCCGTTTTTCTTAGTTTCCATCCCAATTTTCTGACTTATGACCACTAAATCAGTAGTGGCAAATACCGATTTTGGGGTTAATCAGGTACCCACTTGGTACTCAGATTAACCTGTCAAGCACCCAACATGGTACCCAAAATTGCAAGTATTACCCATGGGTACTAAATCAGATAATACCCATTTCTGCTTTATTGCAATGCAGACCCACCTCTTACACATATGCTGTTGTTTGTTGTTTACTCATGGGCGCTGTGTGTTTACATCCCCTTGTCGAATTGTCATAGGTTGACCATAGACTTGGACTCCCTGCCTTTGTTGTGCATTCTCACGCTCATGCTGAGATAAGGCTGCCCTAGGACCAGGCACATTAGATGTATTGTGCGGCTGTACCCTTAGTCACAGAATCTCATTATAAATAGCTACTCCCAGGAGGATCGGTACCATGGACCTGAGCTTGAGAAGACTTATTTCCAGGACACATTTAGAACATGATAACTGGTGGAGAAGGGGCACGTTTCCAACTAGCACTCAAAGGAGATATACAACCCTGATTTTTCCATCATTTCAAGTACCGAGAATCCCATCTTTGGTCAACGGGTATGACAAGTGTCAATGATATCTGAAAATTGGGCCAAATACGTTTAATTTCTCTATGCAAAACATTTTACACACACCCACCCACCCCCAGTCTCACAAGCCTCATTCACTAGACACTCTTTTTCCATTTTAAAAAATTCCTTCAGGGAGATAACCATTTGCATATCACTTTCCGCACATTGCTTCCCCTGCTTTCAGTTTTACAGTTAAAATTACCATTGTTAGAAATCCCATCATGCTGCACAGCTGGTTTTTTCACAAGAAGGAAATAGTTCCGTTGCTAAACCTTGGTTTTCACCCTCATGCTTGCAGGTGGAGCTGAAGCAGGTAGCAGATTCCCTATGGGTATTCCTATCAGTACTTGGGTACGGATTAGGCACCTGACACTCTGCTTGAAATTGCAAGTATTGCCTCACTAGGACCCAAGTACCAAGCTGGGCACCCAGTTACCCCAAAAACTGGATATTACCATCAACATGTTATTTATTTTCCATTTTACTGAATGAATTCAGTAATGAAAAACTAGAAAATTAGTGTGGGAGACTACAAAATCAGTACAGGAAACTGAAAATTTGGTTTTGTAAGTTGGTAAATCAGTACTAAAAGTTGGTAAATCAGTACTTTGGGTAGCTTGTTATGCACCGGTTGAGTACCTATTAGTACGCAATGATACTGGGTCAAATCAGTTAGTGTAATTCCCAGGGGTATACCTGTTTTTGTGGGTAATTGTTTCAGCTCTGCTTAGTGCTTATGGGTTATTTGGGCACCACAAGCAAGGCCCCCTGTAATCTAATCTAAAACCCAGGGGAAAAGGTTTGGGAGGTTTTTATTTATCTCATTAGAGCTGAAATGGATAGTTAATTCTGTTAGTGAGGCTGCTTTCACACATTACAAAATGGGCTTTTAGAATACCAGGTTTTATAAATTCACCATTTTGTAATGTGTGTGAATGCACTGTTCCCTTTTTATGCTGCTCGATCTCAGGGCTTTTAAGAGTCATCAAATTCAGCTTTTAAAATGACCTGAGATCTAAAAGGGAACAGTGCATTCACACACTACAAAAATTGCAGGTTTATAATACCCATTATTATCTCGAGTTATTATAATAGCCAATTTTGTAATGTGTGAAAGCAACCTGAGTTAATGATCAAAATTACACATAGCTAATCAGTTATCCAATCTGTAGATGTTTATCACAGTAGTTAACTGGTTATCTGAAAATACTGACTAATCCTGCTTTATAGTTATTGCATATCTAGTTTACTGTGTGACCAATATACCATTCTCTGGATTCCGTCATTTTTGGTTTACATCTGGACCAATAGCAAAATTGCATCCAGCAGATTTGAACTGTGTCTCTGATAGGAAACAGAGGGTGTCTTTAGACATAACATCAACGGGTGTGTGAATGTGTGTTTGACCTTGATATGAACACTGGTTTGGCCCTGTGTTCACCATGTGGCGCTGCTTAGACACACAGCCCATCTTGGGGCAAATTAGTGTTTTGCTTGCCACCTGATCTCAGCACGCAAGTGCTACTGCCTCGTTCCCCATGTTGTACCTGCTAACACGCCACACAATATCATTAGACACAACGTTGGACACGTGTTCAGCCAGAACACGCATATTGTCCTTGTGATGCAATGGTGTTTACATTGTGTATTCAATGGGTGGTCCAATTGGTGTTGGGATTGTTATGGTGCTTACACACAATGGCCAAATACGTGCTTAGGGATTTTGGCACTCGATCTTTGTTATGTTTAAAGACACACAGAGTTAAATTTGAAACCAGGAATTGAGGGGTAAACGGGAAAGAAGATGTCGGCAAAAGAAACTAGTCGGTAACTGTGGAGTGGATGAGAAAAAAGCTGTGGGAATACAGGAAATGACACAAAACACTAAAGGGGTCAATTGGTTAAATTGTTGAATAATAAATGGATAGTGCTTTGTAACCTATCACTGTTGGTGCAGATTGGTTACCTCACAGTGAAGTGGTTCAGCTCTAGTAAAGGACGCACCCATAGACTAACGTAGTTATGGGAGGACGTACACATAGGGGTGTGCAAAAGTCACATCATTTGTTTTCATTTCCAAGAAGCCATTCGTTTTGGGGAACAGGGAATTCATAAAGGACCCTACCATTTTCATTTCATTTTTTATTTTATTTTATTAATAATAATAATAATAATAATAATTAATCATGAAAAAATAAAAATAATGAATGAAATCAAACAAATGTCATTTGCTTGTTCATTCATTTTTATTAGTTACAAAAATGAATGGTGCTCCATTTGTTTTCATAATTAATTCAATAATTGCACACCCCTGCCATTCACTCACATGGGTCAGACTTGACATCCACAAATGAAAAGTGATATTTAGAATGTCATGTTTTTCTCTCTCGCTTTACCCCAATTGATTTTGAATTATAGCTCCCAGTTCTTTATTTCTGTTGTCTCATATCTCCTTTCAGACCGTTCTCCCCTTTCTAAACTGAAAAGCGTCAGTTGTCTTGCCCTTCCCCGGGTAGGGAGGCTGCTCCCTACCAAATAATTATCATTTTTGCTGCCCTTCTCTATACCTTTTTCTATTCTATTATGCCAGTAGTTTCCAAAATTACAGACCACGTGGCCCCATTTTGAGACTTACTTATTATCTCATGCTCCCCCAGGGGTGTTTTTAGAAGTGATGGTGCTCAGTGCCACCACACTTTAACCCTGTCTGGAGTGGGGTCCTCACTCTGCGCAGCATTTGGCCCAGGTGCCAAACAGCAGTGATGGTGGCCCGGGGCAGGGAGAGGGCAGGGTGACGTGTGGACATGCATCCGCACAGCTCCGCCCCCATGCTGTACAGAGCGGCCTGTCCTCTCCCTGATGGGTGGCAGTGACGGCGTATGAGGTCACCGTGGCTGCACAGAAGCACCGCGAACCCGGACCGGGGTAAGTGTAAGTGAGCTATCAAACGTGACGTCCTGCTTTACCCCAGTCCGACGTCAGTTGCACAGGCCCTGGCAGTGCTTAGGCCCTGGGCTGTTCCTCGGGGATTGTTCCAAGGAATAGTCTGGGCTAAGCACCGGCGTGCAAACCCAGGTTCCAGCCTGGGCCAACAGCAGGCAGCTGATTTCAGCCGTAACAAGAGCATGGATTTCCACCCATGGAAAAAGCGTAGAAATCCATGCTCTCATCACGTCTGAAAAAAAACCAAGAGAGCAACAAAGACATGAAAAGTTTATTGAATATAGGGTTGTGACCCTATCTGCAGATGATGCAATGCCACCTGGGCTCCCAAATGAACCAGGTACCTAATTTGGTACCCGTGGATATTAATACCCAAATTTTCACGCACCATTTACTACCATCCAGCCAGTCACTGACTGGATACATGGATACCTGAAAAATTGTTAGTTTGTGGTACCAATTTACTGATTTTCCAGTTACTTGTTGAAAAATCAGTACAGAAACCCAGAAAATTGGGACAGAAAACCAAAAAGTCAGGACCAGAAGTTGATATTCTGGAACCAGATGTCAGTTTTCTAGGATATTCTGGGACATCAGCCTGAATAAGGCTGAAATTGGCTACCAATGCATACCCTATATTATTGAGTTGATTTGGGTACTGGAAATTCCATGGGAGTACCCGTTTTTGTGGGTACTTGTTTCAGCTCTAATCCCACTCTCTGCACTAAGTCAGTCATATCTGCCTTTCCTAGCACTCCTGGGATGTAGGCAAGTGGTAGTATTCTCATTTTGTAAACAGGAACTTAAAGGACAAAATAGCATTAGCATGTAACTTGACATCACATTTGGATTCTGAGCGGAGAAGGGAATGGAATCCAGGTCTCCAAAAAGCCAAGCTAGAGCCTTGATCACAGGTCCACTATCTAATCTTACTCTCTTTTGCCTGAGGGCCACAGACACAGTGAGGAAATACGAGATATAAGCATTTGAACAAAACTGCATGGAGTGTGATATTTTTACTGCACTCTACATGGAATTCTAGTGTTCTGGAGTTCTAGAATTATGGTGATGGTGCTTCCACATTGCTTACCTGATCCTGAAATCCTCCACCGCGTCCTGCATGTTCTTCAGCTCCGAATCTAGTCGAAATCTTTCTCCTCCTAGATCCTCCAGTTGCCTCCTCAAATTGTTGATGTAAGCCTCAAACATGGGTTCAATATTATGTCTAGTGGTTTTCTGTTCTTGCACGAGGCTCCATTTGGTCTCCAGCACCTTGTTTTGCTGCTCCAGGAATCGTACCTGCATCACAATGGATAAAAGGTCACTTGAAGCATTGGAAATCAAATAACCTCATCAATTTAGACCGGAATGGAGGGGATTTTGAATTTAAAATATTGGGCAAGAGCTTCATATTAGTAACAGATTGATCCTAAAACCCACAGGGATTAGGATTAGCCTGTGAGTTAGCGGAAACCACACAAAACTCACGTGCGTGTATGTGGGGATTCTGGATTGCGCCCGTAGCCACTTACTCTGGAATTGTCCTATTGAAGCCTGCAGCCTTCACTGCGGCAGCTCTGGAATACATGCTTTGTTGACTGCAGTCATAGGAATAACCAAACTGGATGAGATCTCTGGTACATTGAGCCCAGTATCCTGTCCCCAACAATCGTAGCTGAAAGCTGGTAGGAAAATATGGCAATGCAGGCGAGAAATCTTGAGTTTTTTTAATATCTGTTCATCTAATGAGGAATGCAGGTATTTTTTTTCCCCTGTGATACACCAAAGATGGCCATGATTGAAGATGGGATACTCGCTGCAGTGGTATGCTGCTTAGGTGATCTCAAAAATGTTCAGATGCTTCACTGGTGGGTGGGTGGGTGCAGCTCACATGCATAAGGTTTAACCAGTCTTCCTATTAGGGGTTAAGAGAGAAGTTTCCTAATTTCCAATTAGACAGCATTGTGGGAGCATTTGTTTTTTGCGTTGTCGTGAAACATAAGGCGTGTCTTATTTGCTTGAATCATTAGTTGAGCCTTTGCTGTAGTGGGCCTCTGACCGTAGAACTCCCTTCCTCCAGATGTCTGTCTGTCTGTCTTCTTCCCTCCTCTCCTTACCTTTAAAAAGCACCTGAAAACTCATTTTAGGATCCACCGCAGGTTCCCTTTACTACGGTCCGTCCTCCCTTTTCACCTTCCCCTATTAAATTGTTTTAAATTTATTTTATATTCTTTTTATATTTTTATGATTGTAAGGCACTTGTAAAACATTAAATGGCAGGGGAGTGCTAGAACAATAACAATGACAATAACAATTCTTATGTATTATTAATTATTATTATTATTATTTATTAAAAGCTGAAACAGGGAGCAGAATAAATATTCAAGTTTTTTCCTGCAGTTTTGGTTAGGTTGTAGTTGACCCAAACAACATTTGTCAGAGTAACCCAATTTTTGCAGTTTCAATTTTTTTTCCCCACTTTTGTTCATTTTTGTTTGTGCTTTTGCTATTTCATGTCTTTGTCATACAGATTTAAAAAATAAGAACCACCAGTAACCAATGAGAATGGGTGGGCAAAAAACCAGAATGGGTGGAACTGCCTGAAATGATAACATGCCAATGGAAAGCTGAACAAACGAGCAAACAACCGTAAAACGAACGTAATGTATGAATGACGCTGAAAGCTGAAAAGTGGGTCATCAAATGAGGTCATCAGTTCCCGCTTGGTGCCCACCTAGTCATGTCTGACTAAACATGGTCTCTGGTATTGGTATATCCTGATCACATATTTATTTATTTATTTATTTATAGAGCTGAAACAACTACCTGTCAAACTAACAAGCCTGTTGAATTGGAATGATTCAACCCTAAGCCAATGAACCAAGTAACGAACACTACCGGTCCAAACATCAGTTAATTACCCGTTTTCACAATTGTGGTTTGTTTCAGCCATTTCCAGTTGTAACCAGTATTTTCTACCACTCATTTTCATCGTTCCTGGTGAAAACGAACGGAAAACTCAAAATAGATTAAATCAGTGCATTGTACAAACCGAGTTAACCAAAATTTAGAAAAATTGGTTGCTCGTTTGGACAAATGTATATGGGGTTTTAATTGTTTTAATGTTTTGAGTAGTTGTTCGCTGCCCCGAGTTGCCCTGTGCACTGGAAGGGCGGGATAGAAATCTTTTATAAATAAATAAATAAATAAATAAATAAATAAATGGATTTTGGGTTGACTACAACCTACTTAAAATTAGGGGGCAGGGAGAGGAGGGAACCAAATCTATGAGCAGTTATTCTGCGGCATGCTTCATCTCTAGTTTTATCCTACTCTGTACTCTAATTCTGTGGGTTCATTTGCTAGGGTGGCCTAGGTCCAGTAGACCCTGGGTGAAAACAGACATGACGCTAACCACCCTTTAACCACCCTTGGTGGTTATTTATGCATGTTGCAGGGCTGTATTGGTGCCCTATGCAGCCCTGAAACATGCATAAATAACCACCAAGGGTGGTTAGCGTCATGTCTGTTTTCATCCCCTGTCTTGGTACAGGGGATTGGAATAGACCCTCGATGACTCTCCCAAACAAAAGATTCTGTCATGGTTAACTGCTTTTAGCTAGCTAAGCAAACGGACGGATAACTGCACTTGTTGGGATAACTGCACTTATTGCCACATTATCTTGGTGCCAAGGAAGATTTTAGATTGTAAGTTTCGTGGGTCAAGGGGCCATGACTTCTTGCCATTTTTTTTTCATGCTCGACAAAAAAATTAAGATATTCTCTTTTTTAGCAGAACCTGCCTGTTCCTCCAGTATTATTAGCATGGATATTAAGCAATGGGTCTTTGAGTTTCAGGCCATGGGCAGCCTTGAGATGCAGTGGAAATTGACATGGCTAGACACAAAATCTTCTTGGACCCATTCCTGCCGTGATGGAGACGTTGATGAAAAAGTGAAGGTCGTTCCATTTGTCCATTACAAAACGAGCAATTGTGTGCAACAGAATGGGTCTAGTTTCCTAAAGGCGGTAAGTCGCAGTAGAATATTTCAGCTAAAAAAGGGTTCTTATCTCTTCTCCAGGTGCTTCTATTCTTACATAATTTGGGGGAACCATTTATCTGGGGGGGTCCCCAATTTTGGTCCAAATTGATTGAAGTCAGCAGAAGGGATCCAAAGTTGTTAAAAAGCCAATGAGATGTCTTCATATCTCTCCACATCTCTCCCCAAGCCCCACCCTTATGCCTGGAACTCCCTCCATGAACACAGTCATGCTTCTCCCTCCCTACAAACTTTCAAATTGTTCCTGAAAACCTACCAGGCTTTCCTCAGCTCCTCATCCCTGATTCCCCAGAGACTGCTCACTGATGCTCCCTGTTTCCCCTGTAACTAAGCTCAGCATGTGCACCTGCAGTTTCTTAACTTTCTTAATGTTTCCCTGTTTCTCCCTATGTTTCCTCTCCCTCGTCTCTCCTAGATGAACTGTAACTAAGCTAAGCCCATCCACCTACAACTTCATGAATGTCTCCCTGTTTCTCCCTATGCCGCCCCCCCTTTGTGTCACCTAAATTGCAAGCCCCTCGGGGCTGGGACTGGTCTCTAGTGAATACTTGTTCTATACCAGGTTCATTCCTACCTCTATATAAATAAACAATAATAATAATAGCACCTGTCAGATTTGGCTGTGATTTGCTGTAATAACTTTTGATCTCTCTCTCTCTCTCTCACACACACACACACACACTCTCTCTCACACTCTCTCTCTCTCTCTCTCTCTCTCTCACACACACACACACACACACACNCACACACACACACACACACACACACACACACACACACACACACACACACACACACACACACACACACACACAACTAGCCTTCTTTCCTTAAGAAACCAGGCTACAGTGATATTACTTGTTCCAAATAAATGGCTGAATAAAATTGACTGAACTCAATATACAGCACTTGATGTTCAAGAGGGAGCGTGGGAGTGGGAATCGAAATTTCATGGCTGGACTGTGTTGATATAATGGGTTGAACAGAAAAAGTCTTGATTTGAACAACCCCAACATTTTTGGCAGGATGTGTACAAGATAAGATCTGGAAATGTAGAAGGCTGCTATTGAGAACTGAGTCATGGATCAATTATGGTACCTTGAGTAGAAAATATCATATGGTGGTCTGGGTCTCTGTCTATCATCATAATAAGCTTTATAGATAAACTGAAAACATCTCACCTTGTCAATGAAGGAGGCAAATTTGTTGTTGAGTGTCTTGATCTGCTCCTTCTCTTCCTTCCGCACTCTCTGTATGGTAGGGTCAATCTCCAAGTTAAGAGGTGCCAGGAGGTTTTGGTTGACAGTGACTTCGTGGATGCCACCAGCTCCAGTTCCATAGCCACCAAACCCACCACTGGCAACCCTGTACCCAACTCCACCATGACCTAAGCCGTAGCCGTATCCAGATCTGATGGTACGGTAGGCGCCAGCTCCGCCGATGGAAATTCGTTTACTCCCACCTAGGCCATGGAAACTCCTGCTGCTGAAGCCACCACCAACCCGTCCAAAACCTCCACCACCTCCCCTGGATAGAGACACGGTACTAAAGCTGGTTCGGGTACCGGGGATGACCGCTGAAGAGGCACTGAAGTTCCTACTGACTCCTCCTGACCTAATGCTGGTTGATTTCAGAGCCATCGCCTCCTGAGTGCGAAGAGGAAAAGCGAGGAGAGATGCTGCTGGCTGAGATGGAAACTCCTGGACTGCAAAGGAGGAAGAATCCTTCTTGAGGGCTGGAGTTCCCCCCTTTTTATCTATTTGAAGGACTGGGCTTGGCCATAGGTCATTTATTGGGCTGAATTAATCGGTTTGGTATGTCTGGAAAAATTCCACCTTTTCCCATCCCCATTAATCGCTGGGCTGACCCGGAATGCACCTAACGTAATCCCTTGGCAACCCGAGGGCTTGTTAAAATACCCACTAGAATTTTCCAACCTGTACTTTTTGCAGGAGAGGCCATTAAAAATTCCAGAGGCTCCCTAGGGCTTTTAACTTCATTCATATCATAACGGCCTTTTCATCTTCGGTGGGAATGGAATTGCCACATGGGACGAGGTGGAGCTGCTGAGACAGTTCCTTGGGTGTCTGTCTATTCCTCAACAACACGCTTGTGGAGCCATCCTGCTGCATTCCTTACTCAATCCTCATTCCGGTCCAACGCCCACAGGGAAGTCAGTGGGGGCTTTATAGACCGAGTCTTTAATTAGGAGAACAAGAGGTGCGAATATGCCTCATCCAGACCCAGGTTCTGATCTCAGATGGTTTCTTTGATCATTCATTTCCAGTCTGCTCCAATATGGAGGTCTCCTCAGCGGAGCATCCCCTTTTTTTTCATGTTCATTGTTCTAAAATCACCTCTCTACCTCTGTTTTAAAATGTTAACAACCACTCCATATAGACTAGGGCTGAAATGAGATTTTTGCCTGTTGCAAAAAGCTCAGCTAGAACAAACTTCTCGCCGAGATTTTTCTGCCTTGAGAATCTCACGAGAATCGACGTTCTCGCTGGCATTCTTGCAAGGTTCTCGAAAATGGCTGCCGGTTGGGTGCGCATGGGCACCGTGGCTGCAGTGGCCATTTTGTGCATGCGCAGAGCGTTTCTAAGATTTTTGAGAATCTCACGAGATTCTCGACTATCTCAGCGAGATCCTACGAGATCTCTCCACGGGCTGTGAGAATCTGATGCGTTCTTGCAAGAACATGTGCTGGTCTCATTTCAGCCCTAATCTAGGCCAGAACGAGGCAAATAGCAGCTCTGGAGCCACGGGCAGCTCTCTTGCCTGAAGCGACTACCTGGTGGCATGCATGTCCATGTCCCTTAGGAGTAACAGAATCCAGGCCACCATTTCTGCTGCCTTGAGCTAAAATGAGTATCCACAAAAATGGGTATACCCATTGAATTTGTGGTACCTTACCTGGTAAGATTGGTACCCAAATAGTGTCTGATGGGGCTACCCAATGTAAACTAGCAAGGTAATTCAGTAATGGCAATGCCTGAAAGTTTTGTGTAATCGGGTACCCCACTCAATACTCAAGTTCTGATTGGCCACCTGAAAGACTACTCAAAAATGCAGGTATTACCCACAGATAGAAAATGCTTTAACCATTCCAGCTCTACTGCATGCCAGAGCTTCCTAGGAGCAGGGGGAGCATGCCCTGAGCTATTATTGCTGTTCCCCATACCTAACAAACCAACATGGCTGGGAGAGTCACGTTTTCCTGTCCCTTGGATCGGGGAAGTCACAATCAATGTAAATATATCTTGTGGCTCTTGACAATATAGAAATGTTGGCATGTAGCTCATGCGCCCCATATAGATTGGCTTACAGATTAGATTTGAAATGCCACAACCATCCCTAATATTGTTTTCATGTCTATATACCACTTTCCATTACTCTTGCATGCAACAGACCATAGAAACTCCCCCATTGGGAGTCAAGGCAGCGTCGGTGTTTGCTGTCTTGCAGAGCTGCCATCAGGGGACTCTGTTCTTCTACAGAAGATCAGCTGAGTGTTTTAATAGGACTTTTCCATTTCTAATTGACGTGATCCAAGCAAGCACTTTTCATTTTACTAGGCCCTGAAGGTACTGTGCTTGTACAGCACAAGATGAACTAGAACATCTCTTTGTAGCAGGAACACCCTTCTCTTACTAAGCGCATAAAATCTATTAAGACAATAGCATTTGGAAAACCAACGTAATGGAGCCTGGGGTGTTTTATCAAGAAGCTGAGTGATTCCATAACATTAATGTAAGGAAAACGACATTTATCGAGAGTTGGGTTTGGAAAACACCCACTGAGTAGGTAGTGTGCAATTCATTTTTGTTGTTATGATAATGAAAATGAAAAATCTTTTTCTTTTTCTTTATTGTAATAAGGAAAATGAATAGTAATATAATAATGGAAACAATAACAAAAATGAATTCGTTTTCAAAATAATGGGAAAATACTGAAAAATGTAATTCTGACTATAACTTTTTTGTTTCTCATTCAATTATAATGAAGTCTGGGAGAATTGTACCCACAATGGCGGGCACTATGTGTACCAAAGTTTGGAAAGATTGGATAAAGGAACCTGATTTTATAAGCAATTGAATGTTGTGCTTTTAAGCAAAGCTACACACACACTCCTGGTTACAACTTCTGTATCTTCCATCCAATTTGAATGAACACTGGGACTATTATGAATTTCCCCAAGATTACCAGGGGTAAGTGGTAAACTTGGGAGGGGCATAAACATGGCAAGTTTAATCCACATTAGATGGGAGACAAAGAAGTCACAGCCAGGAATGTATATGCAAATGTTTGCAAAATAACATAATTCAACTGCTTATAAAATCGGATTCCTTTATCCAATGTTTCTGAAATTTGGTTCACATAATGCCTTTCATTGGGGGGTACAATCCCTCTAAGTTTCATTCAAATATATATATATTTTTTAAGTTACGGCCAAAAATGGGCCAAAGCAATGGAAATCAAAAACGGAAGCAGAAATTAAAACAAAATTTTGATATTTATGAAAATGAAAGGTTTAAATAATGACATGGGTCCCTAGTGCACACCTCTACCACAGAGAACACCCTATTTTATCCAATGCCAACAAGGAAGGAAATGACCCTGTAAGCTCTGATCTGGGACTGAGACAAGAGCAAGTGTTCCTTCCTGTTCTGCAGGGAAATATCAACCTTTTGGGAGTGATTGAGAGCATGTCGGTACTTTGTCAGTTTCCAGTGATAACACACTTCCACCAATTTTTTTTTTTTCCATCACTTTCCAGGACTTTTCGTCACTTTCCAGGAATTTTATGACAGTTTTACTGCAGTTTTATGGCAATTTCCAGCACTTCCCTGGAACTTAGTTGGCACATTAGTGTCCCCACAGCCCCTGTAAGTATGTGCAGGGCACAAATAGGGTTTGGGTCCAGTCCTGTTCAACTTGTGAAAAATAAAGGAAAATGGTGAAAAAGAGTGGGAAAGTCCGTAAGTTTCCGTGTCACATGAATCTCGGCAAATGCCCTGCTCCTGATGGAAGCAGTACTCACTGGGATTACTCATTTTGGACCTGCTCCCATCCAGCGTGACTTGCCCAATTCCAGAGATGAAATTAGAATTTTGATTTGTCCTGACCTCTAAAATTCTCACCCATGGATGGTCTGAACAAATGCAGAAATCGATAGCAAACCCTCCCCCCTCAAAAACACAGCCATCTTTGGTTAATATATCCAGTATTCCAGATAGCTTGCCAACAGCAACGGTTAATCACCAAACTGGAATACCAGGTATTACAGTTAACTGATCACTGTCTTGCAAATTACTGCATTAGTTTACCTACTGCATAACCAAACCAGCCCAGTCCAGATATAGGTGTATGGGGAGGGCCATTTTGGAAAAGGGTGCGCAGGTGTGAATGGTCTGGCAGCCATTTGCATATGAGCAGTAATTTTTTTATTTAATTTTTTTTTTTTAATATTTAGGAAAAAACAGAAAACCCTGCCAAATGAACAGGTTTTCTACAAAATGCCCCTGAAAACAGATAATTTTCATGAAATGAAAACAAGAACAAAAACAAATGTGCCTTACTGCCTTCTGCACACTCCCTAGTTACCAAGCATTACAACCGTTTGTAGAAACACATATACCGACATGTGCTTACCATAGACTTCGTTATAAAAAAAATCATGATCATGGCCACCATACATCACCCTCAAAGACTACTCACTCTCCCTCTATTGTCCTTTCATTCTGGGTCCCCTTTTCCTTTGGACCATGGGAAGAGGAAAGTTGGTAAGTTGAGCAACAAAATGTCAATAGAGACATTTCCGAATATTGATAGGTTCTCAGTTCAACCAAGACAGTATCAGGAACTGGGATTTTGATGGGAATTCCTGTTTTGGTGAAATCTCATTTCAGTCCCAATAAAAACACGTCATTCAGGTTGTTTGCCCTCCATGGTATTAACTAATTATAGGCTGCACTTTACAAGCCTAATGCTTTCAGACATGATGGATGTCAAATATTTCCTCTCCTTACTCAGCACTTGCTTGGCCCTTTGCTGAGAAAACTTCCTACTGACTTCTAAAACAGAACTTCCAGATCAAAATTTCAAAACTAAAGGAAAATAAGGAGCAATGGTGCGTCGAAATCAGAGATGCTGATGAATGTTGACAATCCTGTGAGGTTCTAAAATAAGGGCTGACCATTATTTTTTGTGATGCTGCTGGGCTCTGAAAGAAGGGGTGCCCATTATGTTCTTGGGAGCTGTGGGGCTTTCAAGTAAAGGGGGGGGGGGCTGAAGTGGCAACTCCTTTTTCCGCACCGATATTTCAT
>QEPC01013826.1:5283351-5313302 GCA_003113815.1 Sphenodon punctatus
GTGTGGCCGCACGCTGCGCCGCACGGCCCCGCCCCCTCCTGAATTCCCCGCCGGGATCCCCCCGGCACGTCTGATATGGCGTGACGGGGTGACCCCGGCGGGGAATGAATGGGTTGATTTCGGTACGGGGCCAACAGGCCCCGTAAAGTCTGAAATCACCCATAGTTGACAAAATGGTATTGATAGGCAGAAAATTGGTACCAGAAGTCAAAGAGTAAGTACCAGAAGTTGGAAAATTGGGACAAATATTGATAAATTAGTAACTTGGATAGCCCATTAGGCACTACTTGTGTACCAGTTAGTACTGGATGTTACCGGTTTGGGTCGAGTATTGCAATTCCAACGAGTATTCCAGTTTTTGTGGGTATTCGTTTCAGCTCTAATCAAGATACCCCAGGAGTTGTAGAGTGCATAATGGAGAGAAAATTTTCTCTTCTATCAGTAGCAGGGCTGAAACTCACTCTCACAATCCTCACAATTCTCAGTGAGAACCAGATTCTCGCCGAGATTTGCGAGAAGGAGAACGAATTGAGAATCAGCCAATTCTTGACCCATTCTTGAGAGATTCTCATGCAGTTAAAAAGCGTCGGAGCGTGGGCAAGATGGCCGCTGCAGCCATTTTGCGCACGCACAGAGCATTTGAGGTTTCACCCTTGCGAGTACACGTGAGATCTCCCCAGGGGTTGCAAAAAACGTCTGTGTTCTCGTGAGAATGGCTTCCCATTCTCGTTTCACCCCTAGGACTCTAGAAAATATTGCTTTGTTTACATACCATTTCCATTTGCTATTAGACATAAAAGGCCCACACAACAGCATAAATTACATATGCACTTTATTAGACAAATACCAGAAAGTGAAGTGAGGCTTCCAACAACATGAGCAAGGACAAACAATAGTTATTATAAGCTTTATATACAATGGTAATGATGAAAAACGTGGCTTACAAACACAGCATGTACAAAATGCATTGAGTGTGTGAATCAACAGCAGTACTCAGCACAATTGGCAATCGCTACTGCACGGTCTTGTAAATTTCTACACAAGCAACCACTTCCACTTTGTTGAATAATTAAATAAAAATGGATGCCTTTAAGTTTAAAAATGCTTGTACTATGGAAACAGAGGTTTGTGTCCTACAACAGATATGGAGAACATGGACACGTTTATCGTTTATAGTGTTATCGTTCCAGTTATTCAGATGGTGCCTACACAATGACTGCTCTTTTGCTATTTTATGGTGTTTAGCTTTGGTATGAAAAAAAACTTTTTGCATTGGCCAATTAAATAAGATTCATAAGAATTCACCATGATCTTGCAGTTAACACTAGAGGGTACTGTAGTATAGAATCAGGTTCTGTGCCAGTGTCTCCTTGTTCTTTGATTGTTCTGAAAATGTACAATGAAGTGTGGTGGTGGATGGAGGGGGACAATTGTTTCAATGATGATGTGCTTCTGTTATTGTTGGAGAGAGGTTGCAGGTTTCTATGTTAGGAAAGATAAGGGAAGTGCAGGAAGGAAAGAGAGAAGGCAGCATTGGGATACAACAACGCCAGATTTTCAAAGCTGGTTGCCCAGATGTAGCCGCCTAAACACGTGTTAATGCTCAAATTCTATGGGGAAAAGTAGGGGGCCCTTAAGGGAAACAGACTCTAATGCTTTCTGCCCCCCATCACCAGTAGCTTTATTCTGTGGTCAGCAGATGCCGAACCCCTGACTCGGCACTTACATTCACCCACCCTCCAGCAGTGGGAGCATAATTAGACACTTTTAGGGGATGGAAGTGGATTTGAGCTGAAGAAATTGACATGAATGAAGTATCGGTATCACAGGATTCAGAAACAAAGATTGAACCATCTCATACAGACCTTGTTCTGCTTTGCACAAAACAGTGCACCGAGTAGGTGCAGGAGGGCAGCCAGAGAGAGATACAGGCAGAACAGCTAGAGAGAGCCTCATGAACAGAGCCAAATTAAGGGTATCCCCACGAGGCCTGGCTTACCGATGTCTCCTGCTATTTAAGCACTGTATGTTAGAAGTCTAACTTTAAGCAATCAAGTTAGAAAATGTTGGCCTCGTTTCTTATGACTGTCTTATTTGTGGGTCAGTAATATGCCAGCGTTAGGAAACAGTGGGGATCTCTCATTTTGGGTTGGTGGGTGAGTGAAGGAGGACTGATGGTTTAGGTTATCTAGACTTTAGCTCCTGTAGCTTCTTCTGGTTGAGGAGGTGCTGGTAACATACTTCACGCTGTTTGCACCACTTCCACCACCAAGGCTAAACCCTCCTCCGATGCCCCTTCCACTCCCAGAGCTGAAGCTGCTTCCTCCGACGCAGAGTCCACCTCCAAGACCACTTCCGCCTCCAATGCCAACACCGCAACCTCCACTGAAGCCGAGACCACTTCCACCTCCGAGGCCGATGCCACTGCCGCTTCCATAGCCACCTCCAAGAGTTGAGGAGACGACAGCTGCAGAAAGGAAGGAAGCAATGCATGTTCAGATCTCATTCAATATCAGCCAATGGGAAACTAAAGCAAGGATGTTCATTAAAGACGACCCAGGTAGCTGTGCAATTTTTTTTCACAGGCATTAAGATTAGCTCAAAATACTGCAGTCTGCATACTGGACCCAAACACCAATCCATCAGGTCCCTCTTGTCCCCACCATTCTACACACCCACAGAAGCTGCTTTCACACATGTGGGAATACATCCGTACAAGGTCAGGAGAGGGGTCGTGTATGCAAATTAGGTGCATCTTTGATCATGTGGGAATGCCCACAGGCAAACTATTGGAGCTTTTATGTCCGTTTTCTAGGGCGTGGTCAATCACCCTTGTAAATGCTCATAAAAGCTTAAGACACATTCCCACATGATCAAAGACACAACCGATTTGCATTCATGCCCCCCTCTCCTGACCTTCTAAGGCTGTGTTCCTGCAGGTGTGAAAGCAGCCAGATTCTCCCGTCAGACAACTTTTTCCAGGCCCTGTACTGTCTGGCCACTGTGAACTAAGTTGACTGACCTCAGCAGCAGTCGAACCAAGCACCATTCTCCCTCCCACAGCTCATTGGCATGCTTATAGTCTATTGGTTGGAAGACTTCTTTGGGAAGCTTCAGGCATACAACAATTTTAGGGTGCAATAAGAATTCCTCTATCTGGACTTCTCTGCTCTGGATCCTTCTTTATTCCAAACATGTCTTTTGTCCTTGCAACTCTCCAAGGTACTGTGTTGCTGCTGTTACAGTAAAACCTCCCCTTGTCTGAACACCTTTCCAGAGACAAGCTATATCTCACAAGGAGACTGTATACAGCCAGAAAATCAAGTTACTTACAGACGTTCACTGCTCCCACACCATCTCCAGACAGCCTGTTAGGAAATGAAACAGAAGAAGGTAAAAACCAAACAACTAGAGCTTGTTTGTACAGGACAGAAAAAATGGACAAATCCTTTCCCCACTAGCCACTCAAAATCCACCCTGAGCCATGGCCGTCATGACGACCCATCAGGCTGGTGTGGTTGTGAGGCACACCAGTTTCTGTGGCCTATGGTGCATGAGGAAGCGATATAGCCAGCACTGTGTCCAACTGCCATTGGCTTCCCCGACCCCCAAAGGATCAAGTACCCAATCACAGCTGGCAGGAGTGTGCAACTAAGCCAGATTATAATCCAGAGCTTTCAGGGATGCACTCAATTGCCTTGACAGCATTTAATTTCATCCACTCATCCCTTGTGCCCTAATATGGACCAATATTTAATGCATATTTCAAATTTTTCTCCACCACCCACCAATTTTTCAATCGACCTGGACGTGCAGATCATCTGTTATTTAAGACATGGTCTTCAGACGTGCTGGACACACACAGTTCCTGTTGAATTCAGCTGGAGACCTACATGCTTCTAAACATCTGGGAATAGGGAAACAAGTACCCGCAGAAATATTTCCCGACTTACAATGCAGGGGTCAATGTCAGAGACTTCCACATTAGGAAGATTGGACTTCTAGGCTAGAGCTAGAAAATGTACCCACAAAAATGTGTGTACCTGAATAGGACCAAATATTTCAGATATTTTTCAGTACCCAAACCGTTTTTTGATTGGTTGTCTAAAATACTGACAGCTGATATACCGAAATACTGAAAAATACAGAAAAATACTGGAAATCCTGAAAATTCTTAATTTGTCCTGGATTTTAGGGATTTGGGGGAAGGAGAGCTATTTCACACACCAGTCGATCTCTTTGGCAACAAGGGACATTCAGCTGCGTCATTATCCCATTTTTTTCACCCACTGCCAAGCGTATACACAATTTGATAGCTTGTTAGTTATGCACACGTTTTGCTCTGACGCACTGCAAGTGGGTATTGGAAGAGGTTGTTCTCTCTTTGCATTTATCTCACAGACATCATCAAGGTGCCAGGGGCTTCATGGTATGTAAGCGCCTACTCAGGTTTTGCCACCCTGCACCCACCTGCTTTCCTCTCCTTCCAGAAGCTTCCTGTAGGTGGCGATCTCAATATCCAGGGCCAACTTGACGTTCATCAGCTCCTGGTACTCCCGCAGCTGGCGGGCCATGTCCTGCTTGGCTTTCTGCAGTGCTTCTTCCAGCTCGGCTAATTTCTGCCTAGCATCCTTCAGGGCCAGCTCACCACGGTCCTCAGCCTCGGCAATGGCTGCCTGCAGGTTGGCACACTATGGAGAAAGAAAACCGGGTTATCTTTTCCAAGTACAGACACACTTAATGGCCACCTATAGAGGATAAAAGGCAAATAATCCTACAGATATCCTCTCCCTTCTTCACATTTTTCAGCTTAGATTTGTAGCCAGTTGTAAACAAGGTACACATGTTTTTAACTATGAGGGAGTTGGGCCTTTTCAGCCTTGGTCCTGGCTGGGTTTATGGATCTCCAACAAGACATCTGTTCTCACTGCCATCGTGTCGCTGCTTACAGATCCACAGCAACAGCCCCATCAAGTACCTTCTCTCCTGGTAGCCACAGTCTCCCGATAGGTCAACCTATCTGCGTCCCCATTTGTTGCCCAGGATCACATAAGGAGCAACAGGAGCAGAAAGTGGTCCAAGCAATAGCATGACTATGTCATGCTACGACCAATCTCCGGTTTCAATCCATTCCTGGCCTTATCCAGACATGATCCTAGTCTCTTGAGCCCTGCCTCATCTCCTGATAATTTTTGTCTAGCCGAACCCTGATGCAGCTCTGAGACTTGGTCCCCAATGTGAAAACAGTAAGACATTCCTGGTTCTTGACTTCTGGTTACTAACTTTGCTTTGGTACTCTGAATTCTGACCACCTGGGCTCATGACCTGACCTTCACCACACATTCACTTGACCTTGACTGGATTTCTGTCCTCCCAGCTTTTGATGTGGCCTAACGCTGCCTAGAACTTTGGCCTTGACCACCCATAAGGAAAAATATGCTACAAATCCAGAAATGATGTTCAGGTGTTATCAGCAATACCCTACCTGCTTCTTCACGTTGTCGATTTCAGCCCTCAGTCTCTGGATGCTTCGGTTCAATTCTGAGATCTCATGTTTGGTGTTGCGAAGGTCATCTCCATGTCTTCCAGCTGTTGACTGAAGCTCTTCATACTGATATATAAAGATGAACACAGCCATATCTTAATGACCATACAGTTTGGGGCAAGGATCTTTGGTATTACAATATATACTAGGGATGTGCAGAAGGCACAGCAACCATTTTCGTGTTAAGTTTTAATTTTTGTTTAGAAAAACCCCATCATTTTCAGGGGGGTTTGTCAACGACACTACTGTTTTTGTTTTGTTCATTAAAGATTAATAATAAATAAAATAAAATAATTGTGCATGTGCTGTGTCGGTGCCATTTTGGAAAAGGGCACATTAACAGAATGGTCCTTGTACGTGATTTTTTACTTTATTTTAAAAACAAAAACAGATGAAAGCAAGTGACACTTATTCATCAGTTTTTGTATCTTTAGTAACTAAAATGAATGGGGCGCCATTCTATTTAGTAACTAAGGAAATGAAAACAAATGTTTATTAAGGAGACGAAAATGAATTTCACATCCCTAAAATTTACCACTCTAAACTAATGGGTCCATGCACAAGGGTGACATAGAGCTGAAACAGGTAGTGTACTTAATAATTGAAGGTATTATCTACATTTTTGGGTAGGCTTTCAGGTACTGAATGATGATTGCAATCGAAACAGGTATCTGCTTATCCATTTTGTGGGGGTATTCCATTTCTTTGCAAGGAGGGAGGAGGGGTTCGAGTTTTTCTTTATTTTGGCAATTTCAATGCTTTGGTTATTTCCTAAGGATGGTCGAACAGAACCGAGTTCGGAAATGCGGTTCGGTTCAGAAGTTCGGTTCGGTTGACCAAACTATTCGAGTTCGGTCTGAACTTCCGAACAAAGTTCGGAAATTCAAACCCCATTGAACTAAATGGAATATTATCTTTTAGGGATGGGCGAACAGAGCTGAGTTCGGAAATTTGGTTCGGTTCGAAAATCGAGTTTGTTTCGGAAGTTCAGTTCGGTCGACCGAATTGGTCGAGTTCGGTGTGAACTCCGAACTTCCGAACCATGTTCGGCCATCCCTATTATTTCCGTATTTCAGTTCCGTAGTGCTGTCACGTTCAGCAATTGTGCATGCACACTAGGACTAATGTTGCCAGAATGACAAACAAAATAGCCCAATAATTAAACTGGGGGGAAAAACCACAAGAAAGAAACAACTTCACAACCCAGAATAACCAAAAGAGATATCTGATGGAACATAAAAATGGATAGTGGTTATTTTCCCAAGCTTCTATTTTTTGGTTTGGGGTATATTTGATGGGAATTTCCCCCCCTCCATGGTACTTATTTCAGCTCTGTCACCTGGTCTCATGTGAGTATGTTACAGTTTAAGCTTAGCTATTGGGGGCGGGGGGGTTGCTGGTTCTTTGACTCAAAGCTGAAGAGACTCGGTTTTAGTTGTGGATTTCTACCAGTCCTTGGTAGAAATAGAGCAGGGGTGGGGAACCTTTTCCCTCTCATGGGCCACTTTGAATATTAGTAAAAGCTCCTAGGATCACTTAGAGATTATGGATGGGAGGGGGGCAAGGATGCTTAAGGGGTGCACTTAGGAAGAAGAGGGTCCATGGATTTGTCCCCTCTCCTCAAGCGCATGACCTCACCTCTGCTCCCTAGCTCAGTGCTTGGGGACAGAAGCTTGATCCAGGGGCCAGATCCAGCAGCTGGAAAGTGGTCAAATAGAAACGAACCCCAGACTACGTTTGGCTCCCAGACCTAAGGTTCCGCACATCTGGCCAAGATAATGCTTGTAAGATGCCCTTCACCCAAGCTGCATTTAAAGCAATGAAAGTCTTTATGTTGATTCTAGCTATCTTTGAACCAGATTCTTAAATTGCATTGTGGATTGGGACTTATTAATTCATTTGATGAATAGGCTTTTTGCTTGTTGGCTGCATAGGGATTAATTCTCAGATTAAAATATATTCCTATGGATTTATTTATTCAAGGAGAGAAGTGTAAATAACCGAACAGTCACCTCTATCTGTTGCTGCATGGTGACTCACCTTAACTTGGTACCATGATTCTGCCTCAGCTCTGCTTCTGTTGGCAATGTCTTCATACTGAGCTTTGACTTCGGTGATGATGCTGTCTAGGTCCAAGCTTCGGTTGTTGTCCATGGAGAGAACGACGGAGGTATCGGAGATTTGTGTCTGCATCTGTGCCAGCTCCTGAGAAACGGGTAAGTAACCTGGTCAACTAAGTACATTGGAAAGAGTCTTTCCCTAATTTTATCTCTATAAAATTCTAAGTAAAGGCTAGAGATTGGAACAAATTGGCCAATAACTTGATCCAGTGTTTCTGTTCTTGGGTTTTAAGGAATTATTCAGTGGGGAGCTTGGCAGCATAAGAAGTTAAGAAAGTTTCTTACCGCCTCGAAGAGAGCTCTCATGAAGTTAATCTCATTTCTCAGAGAATCCATCTTGGCATCCAGTTCCACCTTGTTCATTTAAGCTCCATCTACATCCTGGGGGGAAAAGGCATTGGAATGTGCTAAATATAAGCAGTTTTTATTAGCAGAAGCATGACTAGCTTGGAGGGGGGGGAAATCAAAGAATGCTAGTAGATTCCTAATTATTTCTAGTTGTGATGGTCTGTTGGGAAAGTAATGAGCTTGGACATTGAAGTTTAAGATTTAATCTCTAGTCACAAATTTTCTGAATGTCTTTTGAATGAGTCACTTAGGGTGCTTTCAAATGATCATTTGTTGAACTTTTTTGGGGGAAAGAAAGTGTCATGGCTATTTTCAGCTGTAAAATATTTGTTGATTATTTTTTTTCTGGGAAGAAATTAATCAAAGAGGTGGAAGGTTTTTCAAGGATTATCTAGTCCAGTCACCTGCAACAAACCCAGCTCCTGACATCTCATTCTTGATTTGGCTTTTGTTTTCTGGCTTCTGACTTGACCTTGACCACATTCTGGCTCCTGGCCTGACTTGACCTTGACTACACTACCAACTCACTCTGCTCTGAGATACGTCTATCCTCCTGGCTTCTAGTTCAGCTTGGCACTGACAATGGCTTTGGCAACCATAAAGGTTTGGCGAAGATAACCTTTGAAGACCCTTCCAACCGTAAAATTCTATGATTCCCATTGTGTGTTTTATAAAAGGTCCAAATTTATTGGCTTCCAAAAAAAGCTCTTTGTTGTTTTTCTTGTGGTCAAAGTGAACTTTTTAAATTTAAAATGATTGTTTTTATTTGTACATTTTCAAACTCCCCCCTCCCTCCCCCAAAATAGCCCCCAGCAGAAAACACATTGGCATGTTGAGAAATAGAATAGAAAAAAATGAAAGTTTAAAATGCAATGATTTAAAAAATAAAAAAAAATAAAAATGGACTATGTTCCAGATACATTATTATATTCATTTTACAGATGAGAGCTATGATTAAAAAGCTGTAAAGTTGTCGTCCTACGATTATTTGCAACAGTGGAGCTGCACTGAGGCGAGTCTCCACTAGTGCAAACACCCTAAGGCTCTCAGGCTAAGGCTGCATTTGGATGGTCACCCAGGAACTCCAAGCATGCTTTGCCTCTGGTTTGCCCTGAGATGGCATTTTTTGTGGTGCCTGAATGGATTTCCCGCATGGTGTCACTGAGGTGATAATCCTAGAAAAGCGACCGGGGACGTCTGGATGTTATGCTATGAAGAAAGATAATTGCGTTGCCAAAGTATCCACTTACCTTCTTAAGAGTCACAAAATCATTTTCTGCGGTTGTACGCCTGTTGATTTCATCTTCAAACCTTTTGGGCGGAAGGAAAGTATTTAGGCAAGAAATGGAGATAATTGCACAGTACTAGAATAAACACTTCTAATTCTGCAAAGAGGTTAATATTAACTTTCAGAGTAACTTGGATAAATGCAGCTTCAGCCAGTTACAACATGTGAACTGCTGTGCAGGGGAATATATACCCCAGAGAAAGGTTGCTATTGTTTTCTTTTCCTCTTGAGAGACTTTCCAATTACTTCAGTTTGAGGGCCCAGTCCCACAACCATTTATGCATGTGTATAATAACATGAATAATCCAATTCAGCACTGATTCATTTTTGCTAGACGAGGCTCTGAATTTGCATCCGCAATGAATGACATATTCTAGTTCTTTCAATAAAAGTATTTTTGACTGACATTAGTAACCATGAAATTACTGTTAGTTAGATTTTTCTGAAATTAGTAACAATTTGATGTCATTTATATATTATTTATAATACTTAACTTCATGAGAAAACTTTCCACTGTTGGCAAGTTAACATAATGTAGGCCATTCCTTAACCAACTCATACTCTAGTGTAAAAATAGGGGTGTGAAGCAAGTATATAATTCATTTTGGGTGTGTGTGTTCAGTTTTGTTTTGTTTTTTAACAAAAAAAACCCTTCATTTTCAGGGGGTTTGGTTTTTTTGTTGGGGGTTTGTTTGATTTTATTCAAAATAATGAAAAAAACACAGTACATGTACAAAATGGCCACTGGACCATGTACCAAATGGCATGGTCGATGCTGGGAAAGGACGCGCATGTGCAGAATAGGGATGGGCGAACGCGATTCGGAAGTTCGGACCGAACTCGACCAGTTCAGTCGACCGAACCAAACTTCCGAACTGAACTCGATTTTCGAACCAAACCGAATTTCCGAACTCAGTTCTGTTTGCCCATCCCTATAAGATAATATTCCATTTAGTTCAATGGGTGTGAATTTCTGAACTCTGTTAGGAATTTCGGACTGAACTCTAACAGTTCGGTCGTCCGAACCGAACTTCCGAACCAAACCGGAATCAGAATAGTTTATTACGGCGTTGACTTTTGTCATACTCAAAAACACAATAATAAATAAATATACATAAAAGGATAAATTACAAAGATTATAGTAAAAACAAGATTTAATTATCCAGGTCCATTAATAAGGACAATTTAATTAATCCAAAACCATTAGCCTGTGTAAATATACAATACACAACACTTATCCCCAACCGAAAAACTGGAAAACAGAAGTCGTATGCTAGTAATACCTCTATCAATAATGGCAATCCTCGCGACTGCCCAACCTAAGCAACTGACTTATAATTTACCAACACAGTGTGATACGCCATAATCTTCTGTCTCTTTTCATTAGCCAACTAAATAAAGATTGCCAAGGCAAGAAGCGAGTCTGAGGATGAAAGATTCAATTTCCTAACTCGGTTCTGTTTGCCCATCCCCTAGTGCAGAACAGCCCCAGTGGCCATTTTGTGCACGTGCAGTTTTTTAGCTTTTATGTTTGTAATATTTTTTTTTAATTTTTGGAATGCCCCTTTTTACACAGGCCACGTGAGGGAGGGAGGTGGTGTGTTTGGGTGCATGGGTGCAGATAGGCACACACCAATCTCCACAAACCTCCACCCACCATCACTCATGCACAGAGCAACCGCCATTTTCACTGGTTGTTCTGTGCGTGGGTGATGGGAGGTGGTACCCATGTACGGGTGTGCATGCAGGTTCCACAGGAGCTTGCATGCATACCCACCCAGTTGCCGCGGCATGTACACGGGTGCCACCCATGCATGAACACCCAGATTTCTGGGTGTTCATATGTAGGTGCCACCCATGTAAAAAGGGCCTAAGGGAAACGGAAACTTTTCCCCTTTGTTTTCATCCATTTTCATTATTGCCATGTGTCATTTTCATATTCTAATTGCTAAAATGAATGGGGCTTTGTTTTAGTAATTAAAAATAACAAATATTAATTGCACACCCCTAATAAAACAATTTGGGGGAGGGGAGGCTTTTATGGCCTCAGATATGAAGGTGCTCTGTGTGTGTGTGTGTGTGTGCGCGCGCGCAAGAGAGAGAGAGAGAGAGATGTTTACAGAACTGGACAGAAGGATAATGGTAATTGTGGGAAGGAAGAAATGGTGGATGGATAGCTGGCTGGAAACCTAGAAAGGTAAATAGGGGATGAAGAAAGAAGGAAGGAAGGATAAGGTAGGTAGGATGGATGGATGGATATGGAATGGACTTACTTATTCTTGAAATCCTCCACAATGTTTTGCATGTTGTTCAGTTCTCCGTCAAGTCTTCCTCTCTCATTCATCAGGTCATTTAGTTGCCTCCGGAGGTTGTTGATGTAAGCTTCAAAGAGGGGCTCTATGTCGTTCCTAACGGTTTTTTGTCCCTGTTGCTGTAGCAGATTCCATTTGGTTTCCAGCACCTTATTTTGTTGTTCAAGGAATCGGACCTGAAAGTAAAAAGATCAAAAATGTGCTTTAAACCATTACAATAAAACAGAAAAAGGCACTGGAACCATCACAGTAATAATATTTTATTTATTTATTTATTTATTGGCATTTCTATGCCGCCCCCTCATGCCACGGCATCTCGGGGCGGCTAACAATATCAATCCTTCTGGTTTAACCCTTCATGCAAGGTCCTGTACTAAACAGTACACAGCAACTACGGAATGATGCTGAGCAACTTGCAGTCCTAGGAAACACTAATCAAAAGCTGGCATGCACCAATAAATGGGACTGGGTTTTCATCTGCCTTAAGGACACATAGTTTCATTGATTTTGAGACTATTGTAGCAAACTATTTAACACAGGATGGGAAGAAAGATTGCTTCAGGGCTACAGGATACTAGTAATTCAGGACTTAGGAACTGAGGGTTCAGGTCTGTGCTCTCCTGAAAGTGAGTAACGTTGTTCCATCTCCTAAATCAGGGGTGGGTAATCTTTCCCCTGAAAAGATGAATACTCTTGGAAGATTAATGCAAGCTCCAAGGGCTGCATAAAAGTTGGGGGGAGGGGTGGTTAGGTTGCACTCAGGAAGAGGGCGCAGATCATGGATCTGTGCCATGGATCTGTCCCCTTTATGCATGCATGCCCTAATTTCTGTTCTCTTCCCCTGAGCCCAGTTTATCAGTGTCTAAGTGTAGGGGCTGGAAAGGGGTCACATAAAAACTATTTGGGGGCCGCATTTAGCCCTCCTGGTTCTCCACCCCTATTCTAAATCTTTGCTAAATGGGTTTAGAATAAAAGCAAGGGGAAAATTTCAGTTTTGCCTAAGGAATAAAATGATGGCTCATGGGATAAAAGCAGTGAACCATCAAACTCTGAAGTGGGGGCTGGAAGAAAGCAAAACACATAGCAACTCCATCACTGAACCAAGTATAAACAAGTCTCCAAGTAATTTAAAGTGTGGATAATTCTCCTGATGTCTGAGACATGTTGATTGCACAATGGTAAGAGACAAACTGGTGTTTAGCTGGTGCAGGCTGACTTTACTGGCTTCAGTTGTGCTGCAAACACTTTCCACTGGGGATGAATTTAATCTCAAAGGCTCAAACCTGCAAGGTACTGGGCTAGAGTTGAAACAAGAACCCGCAAAAACAGGTATGACAGTTGGTTTATCGAAATACCACTTTTGTCCCAGATTTCAGAATTTGGGGGGAAATGTTACTGTTTTTAGCATGCTGGTGGTTGGTATTTTGGTATAGTGGTAATTGATATTTTGAGTACTCGAACAGGATTCAGGTACCGATTTAGATACCTTAAATGGTCCCCAAATACAGTTTGAGTACTCAAAATACAGAAAAGGGACCTGAAAATTCAGGTATTACCCCACAGGTACAAAATTAGGTATCTGTTTCAGGCATTTGAACTAGCAAACCTACTAAGCAACTGAGCAGCCCTGTATGAAATCAGCGGGATTACTCATTCCTATAAATTACAATTCAGCGTAAGTGCTGGGCTGGAGAACCTAGAGAACCTTTGCAGAATCAAGCCCTGAAAAGACCATCCTAAAATGCATCTGTATTACTTCAATAATGACATCCAAATTGAATAAGGTTGCTGGTGTTCACCATTTGATGCCCTGCTGGCATAAATCCAGGTTTTACCTCATTGCTAGTAGGTTAATCCTTAATAACACTTTTCTACAGATCAGATTCTAATCTCAAATGCAGTGCACTGATTGGACTGTGTTCTGACTAATGGCATTGTTTCTCATTTCACTCTCGTGTTCCTGTGATCAGAACTATGGCCCATAGGGACTAGATTTCTATTCACCCTCACAGACTTCTCCAGGATGCTCCTTCAATTGTCCCGTTGTTCAGGGTCCCCACCTGTAAGTTCGTTTAGCACGTCCTGCAGCAACTTCTCAACTTTGTGAATGGATCCTTGTTTCTCCCTATGTTTCCCTCATTCTTGTCTTCCTCCCTTGCCCATCCTAGATTGTAAAGCCCTTTGGGGCATGGACATGTTTTAAATTAATGATTGGCCAGTGCCTGGTATATCACAGGGGCTATACAAATCAAAATCAAACAGGATCAGAAAATGAGAATAATAAGGACTTCTATCCCACATGGTTGTTTTTGGGGTGAACTAGATAAAGGATTGTACAGCACTTTGAATACGGAAACTGATATGGACATGATTGATACTAATAAGGTTATACCACGTGGCTGCTATCGCAGAACTCTCAGAATAGTACATGTATGAAAATTAATGTCTTACCTTGTCAATGAAGGAAGCAAATTTGTTGTTGAGAGTCTTGATCTGCTCCTTCTCCTCTTTTCGCACTATCTGGATGCTGGGGTCAATTTCCAGGTTGAGGGGTCTAAGCAGGTTCTGATTGATGGTCACTTCGTGGATTCCACCCGGTGGGACGACAGGAAAACAGGGGCCACCACCGAAGCCAGCTCCAGTCAACCCATAGCCAGCTCCACCACCGACTCCATAACCAAAAGCACCACCAGCACCGCCACCAAAACCGTATCCGCCACCAACGCCGCCACCAAAGCAGCTACCGGTACCACTGTTGACAATGGAGATTCTCTTTGATCCGCCTAGATTGTAGAGGCTTCTGCTGCCAAAACCTCCGCCACCGCTGACCCTACCAAAGCCAGCACCGGTGCCGCAACCACCAGCTCGTGACATGGAGTGTGAGCTGAAGCTGCTGCGACAGGTGTTTGGGATGATGGCAGAAGTGGCACCGAAGCCCCCTTTCCTACTCTGGAACTTGACTGTGGATTGGCGAGACATTCTAGCTGGATTGAAGGAACGGAGTTACTGAAGAAAAGAGTTCAGAGCAAAGAGAGAAGGATGAGACTGTGTTCTTGTAGGGATAAGAATTCCCCTTTTATACACTTGAGGAACTGGGATTGGTTGTGAACGAGATGGCTCACTGTACTGATTGATTGGGCTTGGCATGCCCTGCAGCAATCTGAACGGTGAGATCACCTACTCTCAAACACGCCCCTTTGAGGAAGCTATGTGAAATACAATAGGTTGCACTCCTGAACAAGTGCTCTGGGACACTGGAGAATAACTATTGCCTCCTAGCAATCAAGACAAGGCAATGTGAACGAGTTCAAATCCTGCAATTAGTCAGCTGAGGAACAAAGGGGAACGAGTTTGTGAGATGTCTCATTATAAAAAGGGTTACTCAATTCCAGGTGGGTCGCCAACATTTCCTGTTATCCTCCCTTGTGTTTCTGTGTCAATACCGACATTGGGGGGGGGGGGGATTTGGAACACAAATCTGGCATTTGTTTTAAAATAAATTAATCCAACATCTCTTTAGAAGAAAGAAAATCTGTCTGAAGAATTGATGTTGTCTTCAAAGTTCCATACAAGTTCTGCAGAGCTTGAAAACATCTCTCTCCCAAAGTTCTTATCTATAGAGAGGGTGGTTGATGTGTTGGTCCCAAATGTACAGGATGAAGTAGTTTAGATTATAGAATATAGCGGTGTGCATAAGGTATCCCTACTGTTTTCATCTTTGTTTTAATTTTCATTAAACCGCTGCCCCCTTCGTTTGGGGTGGGGGGAGGGGAGGTTCTGTAAACAACCGTACAACTTTTGTTTTTCCCATTTTTAAAATTAAAAATATTTTTTTAAAAAAATTACTGCCCATGTACAATTGGCCAATGGCCCATTCTGCTAATGTGCATCAGCCCTTTTCCAAAACGGCACCAATGTTGCTGATGCCATTTTGGAAAAGGGCTGTTACGCGCAGAATGATCCAGCAGTCATTTTTCATGTGCAAAGTGATTTTAAAAAAAATAATAATAATTCTGTTTTATTCTCTAAAAAATAATAATCCCAGCACATGCACAAAATGGCCCCTTTCCAAACTGGCACTGACAGCAGTGCCATGTGCAGCAGAATGGGCCATTATCACGAGAGGGGGAGAGAAATCTGACGGGGGGGTGTAGGACTGCTCTTGAGTAGTTCCGCTCTTTCTTGTCAGGGCGATCCCAGAGAGAGGTTATGGCTATTGCTTGTCATCCTCTCAGGACCTCCCCTGTGGGGTCCTGCAGGGTTCTATTCTGCCTCCCCTCTTGTTCAACGTGTATATGAGGCCGCTGGGTGAGGTTATTTGGAGGTTTGGGGTGAGGTGTCATCAGTACACGGAAGATACCCAGCTCTGTCTCGGTGCTTATCTGATGCTTGCCTGCTGTCAGGGACTGGATGAGGATGAGCCTATTCAACCTGAATCCAGACAAGACTGAGGTGATGATGGTTGGCTGGCCTTGTGGCCTGGAGAAAATTGGGACTCTGTTACTGATGAAGTCGGTCCCCCTCTGATCAATAAGCTTCACAGCCTTGGAGTGCTTCTGGACCCCTTCCTGCACCTGGATTGTCAAGTTGCAGCAGTGGCCATGAGCACTTTACACCAACTCCATCTGGTGAAGAGGCTGCGGCCTTTTCTTCCCAATTCAGATCTGGCCACTGTCATCCATGCTTTCATCATCTTGAGGCTAGATGACTGCAACATGCTCTACGTGGGGCTGCCATTGATGACCGTTCAGAAGCTGCAGCTGGTGCAGAATGCAGCAGCCCACCTCCTTCTGGGGGCGAGGCGCTGGGAGCGCGTTACATCGGTGCTCTGAAGTCTACACTGGCTCCCTATAGCTTTGCAGGCACAATTCAATGTGCTGGTTTTGAACTTTAAGTCCTAAGCAGTCTGGGCTCCACATATCTGAAAGATCACCTGTCCTTCCATGCTCCACTGCAGCCATTGTGATCAATCGGGAACACCTCCCTGTCGGTACCATCCATTAGTCTTGTTTGTACGACAAGAACTTGCAGGGGGGCGTTCTTGGTTGCTGCCCCAGTGCTATGGACCTCCCTTCCCCCGGAGGTTAATTGGAGCTTGAGCATCTGTTTGGAGGTGGTGTAAAACCATTTTGCTTGAAAAGACATTTGGCGGGCAGGGATAGGGGTTTCGTGTGGGAGAATGGTTGGCCGGCCTTGTGACATGGAGGAGATTGGGACTCCTGTTACTGATGAAGTTGGGCCCCTTCTGATCAATAAGCTTCACAGCCTTGGAGAACATCTGGACCCCTTCCTGCACCTGGACTGTCAAGTTGCAGCGGTGGCCACAAGCACTTTGTGTAACGCTGCGGCCTTTTCTTCCCAATTCGGATCTGGCCACTGTCATCCATGCTTTCATCTCCTTCAGGGTCATCACACAAACATGTGTGAGGGGGGTTGGATGTGGGGAATGGGGAGGTGGTATTGGGTGGGTTTTATGCAGGGTTCTGGGGAGGTTGGAGGGGTTTTGGGGGGCAGTTTGTATTCTAATGTTTCTATCTTCTATATAGGTTTATGTTACGTTTGTATTTTATTTTGGAAGCCACCCTGAGCCTTTTAAGGAGCCAGGTACAAATTTTAAATAAATAAATGTGCAGCATGACCCTGGCAGTCATTTTGCACATGCACAGGATTATTAATTAATAATTAATTATTGTTAATAAAACAAAATTGATAAAAGCAAACCGTAATTGTTTGGTTAATCATCGGTTTTCATAACATTAGTTACGGACACAAATGGGGCTCCATTCATTTTTGTAACTTTGTAGAAAATGTTACAGATGCATACCGCTAACAGAAACAACATCAGATGGTCTGTTTTGATTCCAGTACTCCAGGCAGAAGCTCTGCAGGATTTCTCAGAAGAATTTGTGAAACTGCATCTCATGACCTTTGGCTTGGAGTGACTCTTGTTTTGAGCAGTGGTGGAACGGGTAGTGCGTTTGATACCCACAGGTAAGCCCCACATTTTTTGAGAAGTCTGTCAGGTGTCGAGCTGGTACCCAAGTACCGAGTCAACGCACCTGAGTACCGAAAAATACCAGGCAAACCCACCAACCCTGGGAAGGTCCTCATTGGCCCTTCTGGGTATCCTCAGCCCTTTACAGAGATGGCACCAGCAGCGTCCGCATGCTGCAAGCACCATTTTTGAAAAGGGAAGTCAGTTCTGAGCATGCCCATTCTGAATTTCCCTTCCTTGGCAGGCAGTGGGTCTGGGCTGCTGACGCTCTTCTGGGCATGCTCAGAATGGGCTGCCCTTTTAAAAAATGGCAGCCACAGCATGCTGATACTGCCGGTGCCATCTTTGTAAAGGGCTGCACATGCCCAGAAGAGTCAATCGGGCCTTTCTGAGCATGCTCAGTTTGTTTGATTTTATTTGAAAACCTACAACCCCATGGAAAGGACACCCTCCAGAGGGTAAGTACCCCACTCAACCCCCTGTTAGTCCCCTCAATAGGCCCACTACCAGGCCCCCCCCCCCCAAATTTCCCTTCCTGGGCAGGCAGGGGATCCAGGCGGGTGCCCATAGTTCTTCTGGGCATGCTCTGGACGGGCTTCCCTTTTCAAAAATGGCACCCGCAGAGTGACGAGGTTGTCGACGCCATCTTTGTAAAGGAATGAGCATGCCCAGAAAGGCCAATTAGACCATTCTGAGCATTCTCAGGTTTTTGTTGTTGTTGCAGGATCCTCTCCTGAGGGTAGGTACCCCACACTGAACCCCTGCTAGGCCCCTCAACCCCCCTCCCAGGCCCCTGCCCAGAATTTCACTTTGTGGGCAGGCAAGAGGTCTGGGTGGGCACCGGAGATAGCCAGGGGGTCGGCCTTTGCCCCCTGCTAATCTCTGACACCCTGGCCATCCCCCTCCCCTGTCCTTTTCAAGATATGCAAAATCTTGAGGGAGGGGGCAAGATTGTGTGAGGTCTCACAGCCCCCCTCCCCTTCTTGAATCTGGTCAGATACTTGTCGAGGGGGGATCCTGGCCTCTTTTCAGCCCTAATCATAGCTGTGAAATGCTACCTTAATTTATGGCTCAGAAACACTGTACACACAATGCACGCACAGTGTACTGTGGATGTGAACAACTTATGCCCAAGGAAGTGCATGTGCATTCTGTGCAGCCTTCAGGTGGGCTGAGAATTGGGTTGCAGGTGTATAAAAAAGAAAGACGACTCACTTGACCAGTTCATTTTAAATACGTCTACGAATAAGGATCGGCGGTGTTATGTGTCAAGAAGTCTAGTGCTGAAACAGGCATTTAATTTGGTACCTGTGGGTAATACCCAATTGGGCACCAATATCCATATTGGCACTCAAACGCTGTTCATGTTTCATGTCACCATTAAAATTTTAGTTACTAGTTTTCAAGTCCTTGAAATCACTGATTTCCAAGTCCCAAAAAAATATTTTTAAAAATCCCCAAATCTGGGACAAAATGGGTATTTTGGAATACTGTTCTTTTTGATATTTTTTAATTTCAGTATTTTGGGTACTGCAAATTCAACAGGTATACCCGTTTTCATGATTACTCATTTCATCTCTAGGCAAGACCATGCAAAGAGCAAGGAATACAACATTCAAAGCATCATTGAGAAAGAAGAATGAAATGGTTGGGTCATTCTGGAAGAATGAAAGGATTGAGAATTGTAACACAGGTAAATCACTGGTGACCAAATCTCAAAAGAAGTTGGAAGACCAAAAAAGACGCGGGAAAGAAACTGTCCTTTGATTTTTGTCCCACGTCCGACCATTACCTTGCTTCCTTCAACCTCTCCCACCAACCCCCATCTTCATCCCCAGCTCCTCGTCCCTTCCGTGATTTGCAGGCTATCAACCCTTTAGACTTTGCTTCCTCCCTCTTCCCCCTCCTGTCTTCTCCTCCTCCTCTTCCCCCGACACCGCCATTGCTTCTCTCAACGCCTCTCTCCTCACGACCCTCGACTCTCTTGCCCCCACTCCTCCTGCCCCTTTCGACCCCAAAACCCCCGTCCTTGACTTACCCCTACTATCTGCTACCTCTGATCCTGCACCTGAGCTGCTGAACGCCTCTGGCGCAAATCCCGCTCCCACCCTGACTTCCTCCATTATAAATTCTCCCTCGCCTCCCTCTCTTCCGCTATTTCCCTGGCGAGGCAACACGACTATGCTTCCAGGGTTGAATCCTACTCTCATGACCCCCACCGCCTCTTCTCTACCTTTCACTCCCTTCTCAATCCCCCTGCCACCCTCTTCCCTTTCTGCTCAGGATCTCGTCTCATTCTTCACCTCAAAGATTGACAAGCTCCGCCAGGACGTTGCTTCCCACCCATCTCCTCTCCCCGCTCTCTCCCCCTCCCCCTCTCTCCTCCCCTCCTGCCTCCCTTGAGGAAACCTCCTCTTTGCTCTCTTCCTCCAACCCCTCCACCTACCCTCTTGACCCAATCCCCTCCCGCCTCCTGACCTCCATTGCTCCCACTATCGCTCCCCCCTTTACATGTTATTAATCTCTCCTTCTCCACTGGCTCCTTCCCCTTGAAGGCGTTCAAGCATGCCACTGTCTCTCCCATCCTCAAAAAGTCTACCCTCTAGTTACTGGCCAGTCTTCCTCCTACCCTTTGCCTCTAAGCTTCTGGAACATGTTGTCTACTCCCGCTGCCTGGACCTCCTCTCTGCCAACTCCTCCCTGGACCCTCTCCAATCTAGCTTCTGCCCCCTACACTCCACTGAAACTACCCTTGCCAAGATCACCAATGATCTACTTGTCGCTAAATCTAAGCGCCTTTACTCCATTCTTGTCCTCCTTGACCTCTCTGCTGCCTTTAACACCATCGACCACTCACTTCTACTGGACCCTCTTCGCTCCCTAGGCTTCTGCAGCTCTGTCCATGACTGGTTCTCCTCCTACCTCTCTGACCGCTCCTTTAATGTGTCTCTTCCCAATTCCAACTCCTTCTCCCTCCCCCTCTCAGTTGGGGTTCCCCAAGGCCGTGTCCTGGGCCCTCTCCTCGTCTCTATTTACACCCTGTCCCTTGGCAAACTCATTGCCTCCCACGCCTTCCAATATCACCTTTATGCTGATGATACTCAACTCTATCTCTCCACCCCCTCTCTCTCCCCTTCTGTCCAAACTCGCCTCATCAACTGTCTCTCTGATATCTCCACCTGGATGTTCCGACGTCAGCTCAAGCTCAACATGGCTAAGACTGAACTCCTTATCTTTCCTCCCTACCCTTCCTCTCCCTCTTCCCTGTCCATCCTTATTGATGGGGTCACCATCCGCCCTGTTCTCCAAGCCCGTAGCTTGGGCTTCGTCTTTGATACTCACCTTTCCTTTAAACCCTACATTGACTCTGTTGCCAAGTCCTGTCGCTTCATCCTCCACAACATTGCTCGGATTCACCCCTTTCTCTCTGTCTCTTCAGCCAAAACCCTTGTTCACACCATGGTCATCTCTCTCTTGACTACTGCAACCTCCTCCTTACTGGTCTCCCCCGCTCTCACCTGTCCCCCCTTATCTCCATCCAAAACTCCACTGCTAGGGATATCCACTCGGCCCGTCGCTTTGACCACGTGCAGCCTCTCCTCTCCTCTCCTCACTTCACTGGTTCCCCCTTCCTGAACGCATCCTTCACAAACTCCTGGTGGTCACTTACAAATCCCTTCACAACTTGGCTCCCCCTTACCTCTCAGTCCTAGTCTCCTTACTCACTCCAGCATGCACTCTCCGCTCCTCCTCGTCTCCCCTGCTCTCCTAACTGCCTTCGTCCCTTCTCCCTTGCTGCCCCCCATGCCTGGAACTTCCTCCCGGCCCACATCTGCCTTGCCCCCTCCCTCCGCACCTTCAAATCCCTCCTCAAAACCCACCTCTTCCTCACCACCTTTCCCGACGTCTGTTAGAACTTTCCTTTCAATATTTACTGTCTGCCCTCCCCATTGACTCCTGCCTAACTGCAAGCAAGCCAAGCACGTGCACCTGAGACTTCGCATCCACTTGAATGTTATTGATCCCTTGTCTCTCCCTATGTCCCCTCTCCTTGTCTCCCCCCTCCATGTCTATTAGATTGTAAGCCATAGGCAGGGACCACATCTATCTTATTGTTTTGTAAAGCACCAGCTGGCGCTATACAAATGCTTATTATAATAATAATAATAATAATAATAATTAATAAAGAACAGATGGATGACAACTTGGCATGAAGTTAAAGAGGCCTTGAAGAAATGGCAAAATATGGTTACTGCCTCTTGGTCCTTATTAGGTTGTCAGAATCACGCAATGTGTGGCCACCACACAACAAACACTAACCCACCACCACCCATGATAGTGGTTCAAAGGATGTGGATTCTGCTGTGTGGGCTAATGTGTGCCCACCTTTGGTGTCTTGTCAGTTAGGTTACTGAGGAGTTGGTCAGTTAGATTGCAGAGGAGGTAATTCAGGGTTTTGAATGAACAGCGGGCAGAAATTATCTGATGCTTTTTTAAAAAAAAGAATGTTCAAATTCAATGGGTTTTCCTGATTGGAGGGAACTCCAATTGATATCTGATAACGTTTGTAACGTATATCTTTGCTGTTCTCTAGAATCATTCATTCTCAAAATGGGAATTTTGAGTAGGAGTTCCCAAGCAAAAGTTTGGGAACTCCTACTCTAGGCCACACTTTTATCCTTATGCAAGTTCTTGAAGCTGCAACTAGTTTTGCTGCCAGTCTAACTGCAATCCTTGGCTCAAACCACTCATTCTGGAATAGTGCCAATGATTTCCATGGAAATACTTTGCCTGTGTGGAATTCAAAATCTTAAATGTGTGGGAAACAGCTGAAGTGTGGTATCTTAAGTTTTCAAGGTAGGCTTGGGAGATGAGTGGGAACAGTGGAAGCCCAAAATTGTTAATCGTAAAAGGGTCTACATACCAATGCATATAGATATGACTGGGACTGATCTGCAGCACTTCCTTCAGTATAAATTGTGGATTTGTTTTGCTTCCCTACAGTTAAAATTTACTAATAGCCTGTGGATCTCTTCAATCTAGATTTTTGGCTCCAAGGATGAGGAATAGAGCTGAAAGGATTACCTGCAAAAACAGGTATGCTCATCGAATTTCTGGTACCCAAATTGTTCTGCAACATTCAGGCACCGACCGGCGCCTGATTCAGGTAACCGATGTCCCAGAAAATCAACTTCTCGTCCTGTTTTTTTTTTTAAAAAAAGTTTCCATACCATTTTTTTTTGTTTTCCATCCTGATGCACCGATCTATCAGTACCAAAAAACTGGTGAATCGGTAAGAGAAATGATTGATTCAAACGTTGTTGCGTACCAAATCTGTGGTCAGATAGCCCATTGGTTACCCGACATGGTATTAAAAAAAAATGTGAGTATTACCTGTGGGTAGTAAATTAGGAGCCCATTTCAACTCCAATTGAGACGTACCATATAATAAAATCCTTCTAGACATCTTCCGAGGCTCATAGTCCTGCAAAACAATCAGGCCTGATGACCCACATATTAGACAGTGGGAGACTGTCAAGGGCATGGGTTTTCTAGGTATGTCATTGCTGCTACAGCTGAGGGCAGCAGCAACAGACCAGCCCTGTGCTGGGCACAATTTTCTGTGTATGCAATGCTCAAAACCCCCTAACCGTTCGTACACACCCTAAAGCTCTTTGGTTTATTGCACATGTGGAAAACAATGCTGAGCAAAAGTCCTTCCCCCCGCCCCCAATCAAAACAGATGTCTACAAGCTGTTCTTGATCTACAGAAATCTTCATGGCTAAGAGCAACACAGTCCATTTCAGTCACTTGGCAGCTCTTAAGGGTGGGCATGGCAAAGCGTCTTTTGAATGGGGCGGTGAAAGAGCATGGGCGCTGGCCCTGAAGACTCCAGAACAACAGCAGCAAACTCCAGAACAACGTCTAAGAAATAGAAAATCTGGGAAGTGTCTGGTTTGTTGTTTTTGAGGGTGGAGGGTCATTCTTCATCTTGCACATGCAGCTCCCTGGCTTCTCAGGAAATACAGGGAATCGGTGAGTCACACCAAATCTGTTTATACAAGCAGACTAATCTCATAAACACATACTGCTGGGAAGTCTCTAATACCATTGTTAACAGTGTCTGCAATGATGGGATGATGTAATATTTAGGGACTGGGCTCATGGGGAGCTAAGTGCTTTCGCTCTCATGGACTTTAAGTACAGTAGGGACAGGGAATTATTATTATTTTGTCTGAGGGCTGCACCGGCTATTTAAAAATGTTTGATGAAATTCCAAGATTTGAACTAGAGCTGAAACAAGTAAATGATTCATTACTAACCAGTATCCAGAGGGTTATAGTGATATCTATGGTATATACAGTTGGACACTGTGCAGTAACCAGTTGAGTACCCAACAGCTTCCAAGTTAACCAGATTACTATTTATTTACTTTCTTTGATTTCTTGGCTTTCCTCTCCTGCTATAGCGGTTCACAACATATTAAAACCAACAGCCAGGTTTTACACTGTCTTTGGAAAGAGGGATGGTCTGGGGCCAAGCGGACCTCTGTCAGGAGGGAGTTCAACAGCTGTGGTGCAGCCACCGAGAATGCCCTCTTCATTGTCACCACCCGAGATACTCAGGGGACCCCAAGGAGGGCATTCTCAGTTGACCGCAGGTGCCAATCCAGGAACTGGAGGGTGAGACAATCCTGCAGATAGGCGGGGCCCAGGCCGCATAGGGCTTTATAGGTCAAAAATGACACGGTGAATCGAGCCCGGAGGACTCTAGGCAGCCAGTGCAAAGATCGGATCACTGGTGTAATGTGCTTGTGGTGACCCGTCCCCGCAAGGAGATGGGCTGCTGCATTTATAACAGTACTGTGTGTCACATTACCGTTAAATTCGTGTTTGACTTTCTTTTCCTCCCCATCCCCTCAGTCTAGAGTGGTTTGGTTATACAGTAACGTGGTAAATGATAATCACTAATTTGGTTAACAGTAATGTGGCAAATGATAGTATTCCAATTTGGCGGTTAACCTACGCAGTCACCGGATAGTTACTGGATAACCGCCATGGTGTCCAGCGTACCGGATATTAACTGTGGATAATTGTTTTGCACCCTGTTTCAAGTCCTATGATTGAGTCCTATGTTACTCCAAAATTCTCATTTTTCATATTCCTGTTTTATTCAGAGAGTTCCAGGTCTTTCAGTGCCAAAAGTGTAGTATTTTAACTGAGACAGCAATGAGGAGGAATGTGCAGGGCCTGCCTGTAGGATGTGGACTTCAGAGAGGTATGGGTGTGGCAGGGAGATGCTGAAAAAGTAGAACAGAAAGCAGTGCATACGTGGGTGGGTGGGCACTCGGGGCAGAAGGATGGATCTAACCTGGAGTTCCAGACCCTACCCTTAAGCACAACCTCTCATCTTTGCTACCTTTCCTCCTCTGCACACTCTTTCAAGACTAGGGGCCAGATCGATTTCCTTACTAGTTCACGACTATGCAAAAATGCAAGGCAGTGCATAAATCAAAGGACTGGATGCAGATTCTTTTTACAGATAAAAGTTCTGCAATGTGGGTGGGGATCTGTTGGTGCATAGTTCTCACGTGATGTGCCCGTATCCATTCGAGTGAGAATATTTATTTGTATGGCTATCAAAAAATGCAGATAATATTTGCAAATAGTAAATCAGTTACTCGTTTCAGGACTAGATCACATGTCAAACTCCCACTGAAATTCCAGGTGCTTCTTTGAAAAATCAATCAGTCACACCCTTAGATGCTAAGTAGCACTGATAATGTCTCCTATCTACTCTTCCCATCAGTCTCCTGCAGCAGGTGGGTCTGGCAACTGATCTACCTAGCCTAGAGCCCGAATTAGGTAGCACATTTGCTACTCATGGGTAAATTCCCATATTTTTTCAGTGTCTGATCTGTAACCCGAATATTAAGTCAGGAACCTGGTTACCCAAGGTATTGCCATTATGAAGGTAATGACGTACCATTTTAACAATTTGAAAAGAAAAAAAACAGGATGGAAAGTCAGAAAAATGGTACCAGAAGTCCAAAAATTGGCACTGCAAGTCTAAAATCAGGATGAAAAGCAGCAGATTAATACCTCATGTAGCACATTGGTACAAATTAGTACCTGAAGTTACTGGGTTGAGTCGAGTGCTGCAATTCTGACTAGTTGCGTTTTTGCGGATATTCATTTCTGCAAAATGAATGCCCGTTTTTGCGGATATTAATTTTGGCTCTAACCTTTCCCAGGAACACAGCAGTTGCATGGCAGAATCTTGCACAAAATAAACTCTTCTGATTGTCTCCAAAAGAATGTCACTTTTCCATTAGGCGGCTATGGGAGGGCGGGGACGGTGTGGCCGTCGTTAATCAGAAAGGAATTCAAAAGGGAATCTCCTGATTAAAGGCAGAACTATGCACAAGGAGCTGTAGCTACAGGCTTGGGGTGAGTGATGATGAACAGTACAGACACCACCCTGGACTGTTGTTGTAACATTTTGTTTCTTAGCACCAGTTTAGAAGAGTCTGATCCACAAAGCATGGGCTTCTGGGTGTGTAAATACATGTACCTTTCAGAGGCAGCTCTCTGTTCCCACGCTGAGCTCATCTGGTTTCAAGATGGGTTCTCCTCTCATCTCAATGGGTGTCATGTTGCAATGTGTTTCTTTGTTTTTCCTTTCCATTGCAGTAGAGCTTAGGACAGAGCGTCCCAGACTCTGGGCAAGGATCTAAAACTAAGGTCACACCATCTGTAGAGGGAAGCGATGACCCCAATTGCCTTGAATGTATCTGTTCTTGTCTAGGGCCACAAAACTCGATTCAGAGACCCATGTGCACTGTGCCATAAAATGTAAAATTCTACAGCCAAGAAATCCAAATTTGCTGTGAACAGAATAAATGTGCATCATTTTTAGTTGCATCATCATGCACATTTTATTTATGCAAATGTGCTTCCAGGCAAGCTGTTGCTGCATACTTTACCGATTAAAACAGCACGACCCCCTCAAACCCAGCTCCTATGCAGACCTTAACTACACCCAAAATTGTTTCCCTCCTATCGCCCAGCTCCTTAATAAAATATTTTCCCTCCTTCTCCTCAGCCCTTTAAACATATAAGCTTACCCAAGATCCCCTCCTTTCCCCTAGCCCTTCAAACTTAAGATGAACACCAGTGTATAACTAGTGCACCTCCCACGCCTCCCCTGCTCCGCCAACCGCCTTCATCCCTTCTCCCTCGCTGCCCCGCACGCCTGGAACTCCCTCCCTGCCCTCATCCGCCTTGCCCCCACCCTCAACACCTTCAAGTCCCTCCTCAAAACCCACCTCTTCCGCTCCGCACTTCCGAACTCCTGTTAATCATCCCCATCCAGGATTATCCCCCACCTGTTATCTGTAAACTCCCAATTTACTGTAACCAAGCCAAGAACGTGTACCTGAGCTCTCGCATCCTCATGAATGTTGCATTCCTTGTCTCTCCCTGTTTTCCCCTTCCCCGTCTCCCCTCCCCCTGGCTTTAGCTTGTAAGCCCTCGAGCAGGGACCGTGTCTATCTTGTTCTTTGTAAGCGCCAGGTACGTCGCTGGCGCTATATAAATGCTTATAATAATAATAATAATAATAATTCATCATAACAACACACAAAAGCAGCCTCATATACCCAAACAGTATTCACACAGAATGTGTGTGTGACTGTGTGTTGCAGTGATGCCCTTAAAGGTAGGGAAGAATCTGTTTTCTTCACAAAGCCTGCTGGGTAAGGCTCTCTTTCCCTTTCAGGCCTAACATTTTTGTATTTTAATTACTAAAACCAACGGGGCTTCATTTGTTTTAATAACTAAAAAAACTAAACCACATTGTACACTATTATTAATTATTATTATTATTTGAGACCTTCTGGAGTCTAACACCAATGGGTATCTTCGCTCAGGAACCACCTACTGGTTGGGGGTTCTGCCATTGCGCCTGAAGTCAGCGGGTGATGGGGCCTTTGCTGCGGCGGGCCCCTCGGTGTGGAACTCGCTCCCTCGGGCTGTTCATCTCAGTTCTTCCTTCCTTATCTTCAAAATGCACCTGAAAACATATTTTCTAGGCGCTGTTAGGATCCACTGCTGGTTCCCTTAAGTGTACTCTGTCCTCCCTTTTTTCCTTCCCTTCCCTTAAAGTATTTTATTACTGTTTTGAATTGATTTAAATTGTTTTATACTTTTATATTGTGTTCTGTGAAGCGCTCCAAGTGCCTTGCAAGGTGGGGGAGGAGGGAGGGCATTATAAAAATAAAACTAGTATTAGTACTATTGATTATTATTACATTTATATAGCGCAAGCAATGTGTCTGGCACTGTAAATTAGCTCAGTTGATTTCAAAGGGACAGCTTTGGAATAAGTGGTTTGAGGATCACGGTCTACATACTGAGTAGGTTGCATCTTGCTATGGCAAAATGTAACATTTGGGAGCGTGTGGCTCTAGTCAAGCCACCACAGAACACACCATCCAAGTCTGTTCGGTCTAGGGGCGTTTATAGACGAGACAAAAAAGGTGGCTGATCCTTTGAGCCTTTCTTTGCGCTCGTGTAAACTTTAAGGCCGGATCTTACCCCGCGTCTGACCGGGTCGGCAATCCTGGCCCCTTCGACGCGGATCCCCGAAGTGCCGGCTTTACGTCGCACTTCCGGGTTCCCTGGCTGAGTGCGCATGCGAGGAAGGGTGCGCATGCGTGCAACCACTGTACGCCGTGTCTGAACATCAGACACGGCATACAGAGGAAGGCGGGGGAGAGATGCCGGCACTGAACGATCACGCTTGTGAGCGGGATCGTCTATCAATGCCTAGAGACTACTGCGATGCGCTCTGCGTGGGTCTGCCCTTGAAGACGGTTGAGAAGTAGCAGCTAGTGCAGGATACAGGAAATGTGCTATACATTTTCGTTCCTTAATTTACTAAAATGAACGAAGCTCAGTTTTAGTAAATAAAATACGGCAACAAACGACAAAGGTAACAAAAACAGATGAAAATGAAGGGAAAAAGTCATCCGTTTTTGTTATAAAAATAATTTTAAAAAATCACTGCGTATGTGCAAACTGCCCCCGGGGCCGTTACGTGCATGCACGCTTTCCTAAAACGGCACTGGCAGAAAAGGACTGCACATGGCACAGAATGGTCTGGGGGCCATTTTGTACATGTGCAGTGATTTTAAAAAAAAATCTTTTAAATAAAATAAAATGAAAACACGAACAAAAAAACTGAGGGCAAATGGTTTTGTTTATTAAAAAAAAAACCACCTCAAAATGAAGGGGGGGTTGTAAATGAAAATGAAAACAAAGAACCCATAAATGCTGTGCCTTCTGCACGCTCCTAGCAGAATTTGGCAGCCCACCTGACGAGGGTGAGTCGCTGGGAACATATTACATTGATGCTTTGGACTCCGCACTGGTTTCCAATAATGTTCAAGGCACAATTCAAGGTGCTGGTTTTGAGCTGCAAAGCCCTAAATGATTTGGACCCAACATATCTGAAAACCCCCTCCCCCCTATTCCATCGTTATCCCAATTGTCCCTGCTAATTCCATCATGGCACCAAGCATGGATGACAGCCAATAGCTGCGGTGAGGTTCTCTCAGTGGTTGCTCCACAGCTCTGGAGAGTTCCTTTCCTTGGAAATTTGCCAGCGTTCAAGCCTGAGCATCTTCTGGAGCCAGTGTAAGACCTTCCTATTTGAACTAATAGCACTTAGTGGGCAGGGATAGGTTTGGTGGAGGGGGTGTTTTGTGGGGAGGGGTTCTATGTATATAGTGTTCTGGTTATGTTTTGTAAACTGTCAGTATTTCAAATTCTTGAATGGTATTCAGGTACTGTGAATATCCAAAATGGTGCCCCAATACCATTTAAGCACTCAAAATACCAACAATCAAAATTCCAAAATACTGACAACCTGTATACTGAAATACCAAAATTAACAGGAAAATACCAAAATCCAGGGTGAATTGAGGAGAAAAATCAGCATTTTGATATGCTGGCTGGTTGTTGGTATAGCAGTATTTCTGGTATCAGATTGAAAACTGGTTTGGGTACTAAAAAGTACCCAAAATATTCAGTTCAGTTTGGGTGCTGGAAATACATTGGGTATACTGGTTTTTGTTGGTACTCATTAAGGTCTATTTGAGCCCTCAGATGGAATATATTTATTCTTTTATTTATTTCTTTACATTTTTTAGTCACTCCCTCATGCCATGGCATTCTCGGGGCGACTTACAAAGACAAAATATCAGCTATAAAAAAATTAAAAATAGGAACAACAATATCATTTTAAAATTCTATATAACACATTCTCCCCCCCCCCCCC
>QEPC01013826.1:5314354-5329034 GCA_003113815.1 Sphenodon punctatus
GAGGGAGAAGGGTCGCAGGCGGTTAGGTGAGCAGGAGAAACGAGGGAGAGTGAGGGAGGGGACAGAGGAAGAGTGGAGAGCGCATGCAGGAGTGCGTAGGGAGATTAGGTCCAAGAGGTAAGTGGGAGCTTGGTTCTGGAGTGTTTTGAACGTGAATACCAGGAGTTTAAATAGGATACGTTCAGGAATGGGGAGCCAGTGGCGAGAGAAGAGGATGTTTTAATATGGTTTTTTTGTAAGGCACCCTGAGCCTTTGAGGGAAGCGCAGGATAATTTTTTTAATATATATTTCAATTTATTTCTTATTATATATAATATATATACATCTAAATAAATACACACACACACATATGGAGATTATAAAATAAAAGAACCTCCTTGGATATGAAATGGGTACTCTGTTCCAGCGTTAATTCTGTCTCATGAAATTGCACTTTTGATTCATTGCCAGATTGATTCTATATCAGCCTTAAGACTTAAGACCCTTGACAGCTACATGGTTCAGTTCCTATGTAATTTGCTTGAGTTGCATGTGCCTAAAATTGCTTCTGTTTAAGCTGTTCCCATGGTTTGGGAGGCCTGAGTCATAATGCTTGCAGCTGGTAATACCGCTAGTGTGAGCTAACCAAGAATGGGAGCGTTGTTATTTCACAGTGCCTGCAAGTCTTGAATCCAGTTCCCAGGTAAGCGTTCTGATAGTTTGACATTCTACCAAGGAGCTGCCCATGATTTGTAGTCTGCCGCTATGTATGCCAACACATATTTTATCAGACTTTCTTGCCTTGTTCTGATGTGCACATACTCCCTTCAGAGCATGATGACGTTCCAATGCTCTGAAGAAGAGAGGATCATGTCAGAAAGGCAGTAGGAGAGTCTCTTTGCCTGTGTCTTTTAAACTTAGTTCCCCCTCTGCCCACCATGAAGCCCTGATTTCTCTGGTTATTTGGTTAAGAGTTGAAACGAATGCCTGCAAAGAAGGGTATATGCTGTCAAAACGGAGATACTCAACCTGACCTGGTAACATCAGGTGTTAGGGGTGGGACTCCAGGTAGAATTTCGGATTTGGTACTTTCTGAATTTCAGATCTTGTTTCAGATTTTCAGGTTTTTCCCCACTGAAGTCAGTGAGAACAAATCACAATGAAAAAAAAACCCAAATGAGAGCAACGACAAAAAACAAAGCTAAATTAATGGGGAAAAAAATGAAATGCTGAATCCGAAAAGATCCAAACTTTTTGATTAAACCGAAACAGCCATATTTTTTTTATTAGCTTGGTTCTGTCCAAACCTGAATTTTTCACTCCTATCAGGTATTAATTGGTACTGAATTAGTGCCCGATGGGCTACCCAGTGTACTGATTTCCTGGGGGTGGGATGGGGTTGTCTTCATTTTCCCAACTTCTGGGACTGATTTTCAAACATCTGCTACCAATTTTCAGATTTTTTATCCCGATTCCTGTCCCATTTTATTGATCTGTAAACTGGAAATTTGGTAGCAGATAATACCTGGTATTTTTGGGTAATCAAGTGTCCAGCTTGATACTCGGGAACCTCTTGGACACCCAACAGCCTACTTGATGATGCAGATATTTCCCCCGGGTATCAAAAATGCGACCCGCTTCAGCTCTACGATATTGTGGCACTCCAGAGAAATTAGGACTTCACCCAGAGCTCGGGAGTTGACAGTTTAGTAAAACCCAAACGGCCTGGGTCAAAGAGAAAGGTTGGTTAAGGGAAACCCATTCTTCAATAGACCATTTCTAGACACCCATTACCCCACCCATCATGCATATTTCAGGGTTTCATGGGGTGCCAATGCGGCCCTGCAACATGCATCATGGCTGGGTGATGGGTGAGTGATGAGTGGGGAGGTGCTTGTCTAAAATAATCCTTGGTCTCTTTACTTTTGATTCATCCATGGGTTTGATTACAGGCCCGGAGGCCTGTCAGTAACTCCCGTAGATGGCTTTGAAGTATAGGTGTGACCTGTCTGAATCATGCTCTTGAGGAAACAGTCTCCTGTGCTATCAGCAAGACAATGCTACTCAGCACTTTGGATGTCATGTCATCGCAGACGCTCTCCCCTTCACACGGTCTCGCCTGCTTTTACTGACACCTACCCTATGCTGACTGGTAATCTCATTTCCTATCTCAGAGCTAATGGCAGAGCAGTGACGTCTTACAACTTACAGCGGAGGTAAATTAATACTGCAATTAGCCTGTTCTGCACATAGTGGCTTAAGTAGCTGTCTGATTTTTCTAGTCACAGATTCCGTGCACAACTTAAACGATTAGATGGTCTGCCAATGCATTTAAGTAACCAACCGGGGGGCATGGCTAGTGGAACACTGGAAATCCACATACGTGCTTGCTATTAGTAATTTAGGAGATACCAACCAGAGGGGCAATTGTGGGCCAGGATGAACTGTGCTAAACCCAACTACTTGGATGCAATTTTATTAAATTACCTACTCCACTTAGGGTATTTTCAGCCGTGACGGGGCCTGTATTGGTCCCGTCACGGAATCACCCATTGATCCCCCGCCGGGATCAAACCGGCACGTCCAACAGATGTGCCAGCTGATCCCGGCAGGGAATTGGGCAGGGGGTGGGGCTGTGCGGCCACACAGCCCTGCCCCCCACGCTCCCTAGGCCACCCGCCCTCTTGGGAGACGGGCGGGCGCCGCAGCCAATGCAGCCGCAGCGCCCGCCCGCTCCGGGGAATTGACCACGGCCCGGAATCCCACCGCTGATTCCGGGCCGTGTTCAGGGGACAGTCAAGACGATCCCCTTGATCACGGGCAGGAATCACATTGAACACGCAAACGGAGATGGTCCGGTCAGGACCTCCATTTGCATGGTCAATGTAATTCCCACCTGTGATTCACGGGGTTGAACATCTGGCAGTTGTCTTCCGTTCACTCCAACAGATGTTATGGGACCACGATCACCATGTGGGAATTCCCTGTGATTGAGCGTGATCTCGTAACGTCTGAAAATACCCTTAAATACCAACCTCACTGGACCCCCTCCAAGTTTGGCTGCTAGCTGAGGTAAACCAGTGATTCCCAACCTTTTTCCAGTCATGAGCACTGGAGTGACATAAGTGACTACTTGTGAGCACTGTATAATTTACATGAATCATTTGCACAAATATGCATTGATTGTCTCCTCTCTGCAATTCAATTCAGTCCAGTCCAAAGAAGGACTCTTTCAAAGTGTTCCTGAGCACTACTGACAACTGGCTTGGGGAGCAGTTTTCCTCATTGCCCTGAGCACCGGGATGAGAATTCCAGCACTAAGCAAAAGGTGAACTGTTGGCATATGAAAGTGTCTAGCATCTGAACTCAAAATAAGTTAGGCACATGAAGGTAGTAATAGGCTGCATTCTTTGTAAAGACCGCCAGCTTAGACCTTCTATATTAAAAACCTTATTGCTTTGGGGTTCTGGAAGAAATCTTAGCTTTTTGACATGGTTTTGAATGTTCACATGATGTATGGAATATAAAAGTATTTTTGCCTTTACATTCTATATACTTAACTATAGTGTTTCAGTATTCCTACAATGCTTTCCATTTCCCTCTTCAATTGTACAGTGTCCAGTAGACCCACTCCCCAAGTCCTCATTCTGCTCACATCCCCTTCCAAGAGCCCCCATTCTACCCACCCCACCTAATCCCAACCACAGGCCCCCATTCTTCCACCCACCCGTCCGGGGGGCAGAGGGGAAGGCCAGGGTGGCCAAAGGTCCGGATTTGTCCTGGACAGCCTGGTATTTCCGACAGCTTGCGCTGTCCGGGATGGGAGGGGAACCGGACCATAGAACCTCCGGGAATTTCCCCCTCCTCCCACTGCTGGCTGTCTGCACGTCTGCCCATGAACCCGTGGGCGGAAGTGCAGAGAGCGCAGCTGTGCCCAGCTGGTGGGCTTTTTTGGTGTATGCGGAAGCCCGCAGCTGGCAGAGTGAGTCAGTTGAGGGTGATTGGCCTGGCAGCACGATGTGAGTGACCGGGCAGCATAGCAGGAGCCTGCCTCTCCTCACATGCAGCCCTAGGGGCTGATGCTATGGGAAAGCAAGGCATGTGGAGGAAGGAGGCGGCATGCAAGGGAAAGAGCAGCTGCAGGACATATGCTAGGAGCGAGGGGTGCTGCTGCAGAGGGAGGCTTGATGCATGCAAGCCTGCAAGGGAATGGGAGCAGCGCACATGCTGGAGGGGGTATGGGAGCATGGAGGAGCAGAGGTCTGCCTGACTGCAGAAGGCGCCAGTTGCTGACTGGGGAAAGTCTCCCCCTCAATCACTGGAGAAGAGAGATTCCTTTCATTTTTCAGTCATGGGGGTGTTTGCTAAGGGGGTAGCAGAGAATCCTCCCTCACCTAGGTCAATAGTTCAAAGATAAGGGACACTGGAGCTGGCCTTCTTGCTCTGTTGAGATTTAGCCTGACTCTTCTATGGGGCTGCTGGGGAATGTGTGTTTTATGGAGCGCTAACAAAATGGGGGTGGGGTGTATTCTATGGAGCTCAGTCTAATGAGCTAGGTAGAGTTGCAAAGCATCCCTAAATTTAAGGGATGACTTTTATCTTAAGGGAGCACAGCCCTGATTTCAGATTCCTACCGCTCTATAATGGATATCCCTTATTTCACTGCAGTGCCATGGAACATAATGGACTTTCTTTATTTCAGTGTCCCTCCGCTCTGTAGCATCCCTTATTTTTGAATGTCTGATACTCCTATCCCTGGTGGACATTTGCAAATTGTGGGCTGGGAGCACGTCTGCAGAAGGGAGTGGGCGGGGGATCATGACCTCAGCTGATATTGCATATACTTTGTGTATCTTTTTTGCTGCCTGGGGTGTAGAGAGAGGGCAGGGGTGATTGCTGTCTGAGGTCACAAAAATATACTGAATTCTCAGATGGGGCTATGCAAACCAGAAGCTTGGAAACCATCATTCTATGAAGTGGCTAGGTTCTATTCTATGGAGTTATGTTGGAGAGTCTGCAGAGCTAGGCTGTCTGTTCCATGGGGCATTATGAATCTGTGGTGTGTCTGGTCTATGGGGTTCTGTTCTGTGGACCTGTACAGCGTCTCTTGCCCAACATTATTTGTTGATTCCAGTAAGGTATGAAACTTTCAAGAGCAAACTTTGGGGTTTGTTTTGGTTTTTTAAACAAAACGTTATGGAAGTTGGTCACATTTTAGGTTTCCTGAGTAAGACTGGGCTTGGCACCACGCTCACCTCTCAGTCCTGTTTTGAGATGTTGGCCTCTGCAGAGAATGATTTCTCCCTGTACACAGCTCTGACACCCCCCGCAATTTATAAAAAGGCCTCGTCAACGCTGCTGTAGCAATGATGAGTCTGACCTTTTAGTACTCACTGACTAGAATGAAAACATTAGAAAAGCAGGGATCAAACGCTGCTAGCTGCTAAAAGCAGTTCCTGCTGATTCAGATAACAGTGAAGGTGACTGAGGACAGGAAGGGCTAAACGTATGAATTCCCAACCGGGATGAACTGAGTGCTGGCTGTGTGCCAAGCAGTCGGGTAAAGCAGGTGTGGAAAGGAGGGTAGCATCAGCAGCTATCAGTCTGAAAGCTTATGTTGAAACTGATTGACAGTTGGAGCTGGGGGTGCTGGCCAGAGAATACGTAACAAATATGGACTCTAGTAGTACTGTATTTGTGGGGTAAAGGATGGAGACAATCATTGTGGAACTTATTATAATGGACCTGGAAGAAGACAGCAAGAATGATATTTGGGTAACCCACTGAAGCTGTGTCCCTGGAAGTGCTCAGTCCAGAGAATAAAATTCACAACTCTTCTGTGAGGTCAGTCATTATTATAAGAATATAAGTAGTGGCATACTGGGTCAGGCTAATGGTCCATCTATGCCCAGCATCCTGTGTCTGACATTACCAGACTCTTTCTCTTGGAAGGAAGAAGTTCCCAACAGGTCACAATGGGCAATCTATTCCCCATTCCAACCACCACAACAATGAGGTTACATCCCCAAAACCTACTTGGCTAATAGCTATTAATGGAATTGCCAGTGTCTTGAAAAACTTCAACTAGTTTGGACATTCAGGCTGTTTTGAGACGAGCACGGCAGCGCCCGTGTTTGTTTTTCAAAAGACCCGGCGGTTCGTTCTACGTGTGACGCTGCTGCAGAATACGCGCATGCGCGGGTGATGCGCATCCATTTCTGGCCGCGTATGACCGGCCTTGATCGCTGACCCGGTCAGTTCGTGGCCAGAAATGGATGCGGGGTCTTTTGGAAAACAAACACGGGCGCCGCTGCGCTCGTCTAAAAACGGCCTAAGTCTTTGAAGTTTATTCTAACTTTAGTTGGAGGGAAATTATTTTAAATTCTCACATGAATGTAATTGTCAATTTAGGTGTCAACAGAGCAGTGCTTTATTCCTGGAAGGTTACATTTTTTTTTCCATACAGAGCAGCATTTTTTCATACAGACCAGTATTGTTTAATATATTCCATTAATGATCTGGAAAAAGGGGTACAGAGTGAGGTGGCTAAACTTGCAGATGACACCTAGTTATACAAGATAGGTAAGACCCAGGCAGACTGAGGAACCACAGAGGGATCTAGTATGACTAGGTGAATGGGCAATGAAATTGCCAATGAAATTCAGTGTTGATGAGTGCAAGGTGATACACATAGGGAGTACTAATCCTCACTTTACATACATAATGCTAGCATCTGATCTGGGTGTAGCCACACAGGAGAAGAATTGGAGTCATTTCAGACGCAGTCACAAGTTAAACTAATGTAATTTCCCTCCAATGCTAACTCTGGGAACTCCTTGCTGCTGCATTAAGGCCACACCACTGGCTTAACCGTTGGGTTGGCTCGGCCCTGCCCACTGTGCCACAAATTTGCATCAGTTAGTATAAAATAGCATATGTAAATGTCATGCAAATGTTTGTCCTCTTTTTGGGCGATGCATCAGTGGTCACCCTAGGGGAGGCAAAAGGATCAAGAGGCCCCAACGTCGTACCGTCACTGTCAAGAGAAGTCAGAAGGCAGGAGGGAGGCCAGCCGGCCACAAACAGACACAGAGGAGCCAGCTTGAGGCGCAGGCCGTGCCTCGTGACTACTGGCAGGGCCACGGCTGCGCACCTCTTAGGCTCCACCTCCCTGTCTGTGGAGAAGGGGAAGAACCCTCACCCCCACCCCTCTCTACAGCTAGTCCTCTGACCTGGGTACCTACTTGTTCACCCAAGCATGAACTTTACTGTGGGCACATTCCCGTAATGAGAGAATGCCCCAAGCGGCACTATTTAAACATTGCTTTTTTCCCTTTATGCGGTATGGAAAGCACGCCTAGCCCCCCATACCGCCTATTGGGTGGGATGCCTCACTTTAGTCCCTGAAGGCTTCCTTCGGGGGTGGGGTGGCTGGCTATTCCTGTTGGCCCTGCCCAGCTGGGCCAACAGGAGAAGCCAGTCACTCCACCTCTCTAAGGAGCCCAGCCGCCACTGCATTAGATTGATTGTGGCAAGTGGTGCGCCTGCCCCTTGGTTTTGCTGGTGTGCACCCACATGCACAAACAGACCTGGATGTGTAGCATTATTGGGGCAGCTACTGAAGTGATGGCAGTGCCACGGAGATGTTTGCCAGTTGCGGCTACCACTGGATGTCAAATGTGGGAGGGAGCTGGCACAACCTAAGCTGGTGCACTGCACCTGGTGCAGCTCATTTCTAAATGGGTGAGTAAGAGCCTGGCCCTTCATCCAAGGGGGTGATAGCAATGTGGGCTTTTTAAAGGAAGGTGTCAGCAAAACTCTGCCCTTCCTCTCCAGGGTTCTTAATCTACACTGGGCCCCTTTAGCACTTCCTGTACCCTAAACACTCTTCTGGGGCTTCCTCACCACCTAATCCTTCTCTTCTCACTGGGACTACTGTTGCCATCTCATTCCTCTATGAAGCCTCAGTGGAGACTGGAATCCAGGCTCATGTGAGCCGTAGCCCAAACTGAAGCCACTCAGTCAAGGGGCAGAGCTAGAAAACAGCTTTTTACTAATAGGAGTAGTCCCTGCACAGCAGAAATAGCTGCGAGAGGGAGATTTGTTGCGCTCCACCCCCCCATGGAGCAGGAGCGAGCGGCAGCAGCTGGAAGCCTGCCAGAAGGTCCCCCGTACTGTTTTGTCCTGGGGTTGCTAGGCAGCCAGCTGTTTGGCACAAAAAGTGCCATGACGTGGGCTGGGAGGCGGCTCCTTGTAGGAGGGGCCGTCCTCCGGCGCTGCAGAGAGAACGCACCATTCTGGATCAGGAGGCTGAGCAGTCAGTCCCACCCACCTCCCCTCTAGCACTATGGGATAATTTTTGGGTTGCCATTAGGGAATCAAGGAAGAATTTTATTGAGTAGTCTTATTAACAAGGGGTGTTTTTTCACCTCCTTCACAGTGTTCGAGTAGGTTGAAATAGGCTGTTGATTGGTTCATTTGAGTGTTAAAGGAACATTACTGTATAATTTAATTGAATATAATCCAGCAGTTTTGAATTGGTTTATTAAATAGGGTAATTTGGACAAGCATGATAATTCATACAATTTGACATTACATCAGAAACGTCTTTATTGAATTATGGATGTATGGACAATTGTCGCACTCATCAGGGGTCTAGTATGCAATAGTAGGATAATTAGGTACGGTTATAGGAAATTTAGAGTCATCTCCTTGAGAGATGGGGACGTGATACCCAGGCAATGCTGGGCACAGCATGCACTGGTATCATGTCCGCGGGAGGGGTGTCTTAGCAGGGTGAAGTAACTCCTTACTCTGGCCCAGAAGGGGCTTGCCCCCTTCAGCCATGACTAGGGACCTGTTGAAGGGGAGAAGTTTTGTTGGTTAAAAGGCAAGGTCACTGAATGCCACATCCAGGGCTTTGGTTAAGTTAACAGTTGTTGATTAGTTAGCACATTGGACCCAGATTGCCTGATGCAATTATCTACCATCCTGAGATTGATTAATAAAGAGTGTGGCGTGTTTTATAACCCAGGCAATGTGCCTGCGTCTCATTGGCGGGGGGGGGGGAGGTGCGTCAACAGCTCTCCAATGTGCTTCTCTGGTAGACCAGTATAGCAGTTACTTAACCAAACCACAAAATCCAGGTTGATGCTGGCCTTGGGGTTAGGGTGCTCACCTTAGATTCAGAAATCAAGGTTCAATGTCTGGCTCCCATCTGAAAAAACTTTGAGCCTTAGAATAGTCACTTGGGGTAGCTCATCTTCTCAGTGTCCTGGGCTCCATTCTATGCTGTGTCCTTTTAGCATTCTCTCTTGCTCTAACTCACCTCCAGGGGCCTAAACACTCTGCCTGGCTTCCTCTCGACTTCATCCGTCTCTTTTCAATGGAACTGCTGCTGCTGACTCATGCCTCTATGGAGGCTCAGCGCAGTCTAGAAACCAGGACCACTGTAGCCAAAAATGCAGCCACTCACCCACGGGGCAGGGCCTACTTAGCAACCGGCTCCTTAACTAATGGAACTACTGGTCAATGTGCTTCTCTTATAGCCAAATATAGGCATTTGCCATCTCTGCCTTACCAAGCCATGTGCACACTGCACAGGGGTCGTGCTGTTTCAACTTGGATTCAGAAGGTCCAGCTTCAATTCCTAGCTCCCCACTGAAGGCACTTTGAGCCTTAGAATGGTCGCTTGGTTCAAGGAAGTGACAGCAATGTGGTCTTTTTAGGAAGGAATCAGCAATTCTATTTGTCAGCAAAACTCTGCCCTCCCTCCCTGGTCCTGGGTTATAGTTTCCCCTCGGCCCCTTTAGCTTCCTCTCACTCAGCATTTCCCATACCCTTAGACTCTCTGCAGCTTCCTTTCCACTGGAATTATGTCTCTCTCTGGAGCCTCAGCAGAGACTAACTCAGGCCCATAAGAGTCGTAGCCCAAAATGCAGCCATTCAGCCAATGGGTAGGAAGTCTTCGCTCCCCTAGAAAATAGCTATTTAACGAATGGGACTACTCACTGTGCTTCTCAGGTAGCCAAGTATAGGCGTTAGCTAGCTATCTCTGCTTTACCGTGAAACCATGCCTAGGGATCGTGCTGGCCTTGAGGTTAAGGTGATTTTGCTTGGATTCTAACATTCCAGATTCAATTTACAGCTCCCCCCTGAAGGCCCTGTCAGCCTTAGTATGGTCACAGGGTGTGGCTCCTCTGTAAGGGGGGGCGGTAATAGCCTGGTCCTCTTTTCAGGGAGGGAACAGCAATGGGATTTTTCAGCTACCCTTGACTCAGAAGGTCCAGGTTCTATTTCTTGCTCCTCCATGAAGGAGGTGGTGCTTGGAAATGGTTGCTTGGTGCTGCTAATCTGTAAATGGGCAAGTAAAAGCTTGGCTCTTTTTCCCCTGGGGGTGACAGCAATCCAGTCTTTTTGGCAAGGAATCAGATTTTTTTATTTGTTACCAAACCTCTACTCTCTTCCCCCCAACCCCCAGGCCTGGGTCTTAGTCTATGCTACACCCTTTTAGCTTTTGCTCTCCTCTTACTCACTTCCAGTGCCCCAAATACTCTGTCTGGGGTTTATCTACACACCTCATCCTTCTCCTCTCACTGGAACTTCAGCTGCCTCATTTGTATAGGGAGCCTGGCATGTGGTAAAAAGCTCCAGTCTTTTGCCGTGAGCACATGGCGGTGACTTAGCAGCACAGGCTGTGGCCTCTTAATCTGGCTCATGAAGTCATCTTGGTTCAGGTATTTGAGGGCCACGATTGTGGACCTATAGTTAAGGCAGTAGCAAACTCTCATTGAATAGTGCTAATGCTGTTCCATGGGAGTCAGAGCAAAAACATCCAGTTGGTGACCATTTTAGCTTCCCTCCAGCAACACGTGTTCTTACAAACAATGAAGGGGCATCTACGGGTTGGGGGGGGTGTCACCATCCCTCACCTGCCTCTGCCTGCTAGTAGTGCTGCAGTAGCAGGACACGCAGACACACATTGGACTCTGAGATAAAACTATTTGTTTACAAAACAACTCCACCTCATGTGAGTGATCAGAAGGATGTTGCCTTAAGAAGGTTCTCAACATTCTCACAACTGGATTGTGCATGGCGTGCTTACCCTATGCCAAAAGACCACATGATGGTCTTGAGCTCATCTAGTATAAAAACACTCATTCCCCATCTCAGACTGACAGTGTCTTCCAACCCTTTCTAGAAATAAGAAACCAATTCGATGCGGGGTTGGAAGGGGGCAGGAGGTATTGTGAGAATGTTTGGAGACATCTCAAAGAAGCTTGTTTAATGTTTACTAGTCAGCTACCTTCTGTTCTTTGAGTGGCTCCTCACAGGATGTTTTTATGTGGGTGCCACAGTGCATGGGCAGGGCCTGCACAGCCCCACATGCATCCCCACTCATCCACCCCCACAGAGCAACTGCCGTTTTCTCTAGTTGCTCCATGCGTAGGGACAAGATGGGGGTGAGCAGGGATGTGTGTTTTGGGGTGCATGTGCCAGCCTCTCACGGTAGGTGCACACACTTAGTCACACAGGGCTCCCCTATAATGAATTGGAAAGGGGTTCAACTGCTTCTCTCTACTTTGAATCGTTCCTAAAGAAATTATGAGTTCCAACCAGCTGTCCCTGTCCAAGAGAGAGAACTATGACTACCCCAACCAGCTACCTTTACGCCAGGGAGACCCTTGCTGCAAATATACCAATCAGCTATCTCGGTTCCAGAGGAAGGCCCGCTGCAATGTAGTTTTACAAGAGAGAGAGAGCGAGCAGCTCCCTTTTAGTTCTTCGGCATCTAGTGGAAATAATTCAGTTTGAGAAGGGGGAGAATTACTCTTCTTCCGTTTCAGTAATGAGTCTTTTATTCACTCAAACAGGCATTTATTCAATAAGATCAGAACAATTTAGTATACCAATACCCAAGAGACACTTGCATTCATATTTGCACCCATTTACCCTTGTCAACCCAAAAATCCATACAAAAGCACATATTCTTACGTGATCAGGGCCGATGGCCTGGTTCAGGAGGAAAGCAGTCAGGGGGCCCAAGAAGCCATTGTAGAACTCCCTAAAGAGAGGAGTTCCAAAGTGGGCAGATCACCAAGCTCGTTGGCTCCCCTAAGGGATGGTAATCGAGGACTGTGAAGGCAAGGAACTAATCCAGAGCCAAGCCTTATATGCTGTGGCCATCTTATGATTATTCAGAGTGCGGGGTTGTCAGTACTAGGCTTGTGGAGCACTCTCATTAGCTGCCCCAAATCTGAGGTGCTTAATCATGATGTGATGTTTGTTCTGACCATTGGGGTCACGCTTCCTGCTCTTCAAGTAGTTCGCACATCCTTCTGAGAGTCATATATTGTTTGATAACCACACTCTTTTGTACAGCTTGGCCTTTGCTATCAGTTCCTGTGAATTACTAACCTAGTTTGTTTGGGGAACAAGAGGTCCTGATTTCCCCAGCATAATTTGTTCTCTCTAGGCCATCTCCTGATCATTGCTAATACTGATTATTTTACTCATACTTCTGTTCTTCACATCAAATGCATCACACATATACGTAATAGTATCTTGCCTAATTTCTAACACAATGATGGGTGCAATAGCATCAAGTGTATATTGCTGTTACATTTGTCAAGGAAGCATCTTTTTGGTTCAGTTACACAGAGTTATTTACAACAATTCCCCCATATATGCTCTGGCAGCTTGTCGGGAAGGCACGTTTGGTTTAGTTACAGTTTAACACAGAGTGGCCTACTTGAAATAAACAGAGGCATCTCCTGATTCAGCACATTAGAGCAGGGAAATTAGTATCTTAATTTGGCCCAAAATCATGTCAATTTCTTACACCCTCCACCAATCAACATGCAGAATGTGGCCCATGTAATAAGGGCCACATTGCTTACAAGTGTCTTACTTATATTATCTGAGGTAGGAATTTAGGATGTAAAGCAATATCTATTCTACCTTGGCAAGCTGCAAATATGGTTCTGAAATTATTATGGCTGCTATTTCACTAACTTTAATGAAGTTATTGCTAACAGGAATACAGTCTTTAAACACCCTCCCCATATAATTCATTCATGCTGCCCTGGGGGTGCAAATGAAATGGTTATAGGTGGGGGGCAGAGTGGGTGCTGCTACGGCTTGTTGGCCAGTTGGCACCATAGAGGCCAGAGAGCAATGACTTTTGCTGTGGTTTGTGGGCACTGACTGTACTTTTGTTAGGAATTTACTTGGTTTCCCTCCCAGACACAACTCCCAATTGGGATCTTGGTCACACTACACCACAAATCAAACCTTTTAATTAGGCACAACACCATTTTATTCTCTTATCCATACAGACAATATATCAGCACAGTTCTTTGCAAGTTCTAGCCTTGTCTACCTAACACATAGAATGCATGTTTCTTGCATGTCCTGTAGATCACAGTGGCAAGTGTTGGTTTGGAGAGGTTGGTCCAGGTGGGGGCCTGGCGGTCCATACCCGGGAAAGGTGCCCCTTGTACCTAGATCTTGTGAGAGCAACGATAAGGATCAACAGTACAGTGGCTTACTGCAAAGCTAGTGGCCAGTAGCGCTGAAGACATCTTCCTGGAGTTTGGGCTTCTGTTTTATAGCCCTCTGGGTGGGAGACAGTTGTTCTTTAGTTCAGGTGAATGTCTGGGCTGGAGGGCATTATGCTGGTATGCTTGGTGCAGGGCCTCATGTCACTCTCTCATGCGTGTCTGCTGACCACATTCTTATGCACATCTCAATCTTTATCTCTACAGAATATCCAGGCCTCATCCCTCCGGGCAAGGCTGGACCTTCTGTGCTTCAGGATGAGGGGGGGGGGGCTTCTTGGCACCCTCAAGGCTGTTAGCTAGCCAATACCCATTGTCTTGCATCAGTGGGGACATCTGCTGAGTATCACTGGTTTTTATCTTATGTTTATGCGTTTTATTGCCCTGTTTACTTCAACTTCTCCAAAACAGTCTTTTTTCCATGAGGCAGTGTTTCCGCATCATGGATCTGAGGCTCATGACTTAAGTTAACTTGTCTTGTTCTTTGGTTTGTACCCATCAAGCTTTTCATCATAAAAAACATTCTTAAATCAGTCTAACAAAAACACATTTTCACTACTGGTTACATTTGAGCTAATGTTACTACATACATGTACCATTACTAAATATAGGGCTACAGAGGTGGGTCAGTCACTAGGTCAAGTAAAATACAATCTTACATAAGTCCCCCCCGCATGCTGCCTTAATTCTATATGGCAGCACCACTGCCTCGGGAGTGCTTGGGGCTTTCTTTGATTTTAAGGATTATTGGCTTGTCTGGCTGTGAGGGAGCCCAAATCCCAGTCGGAGAGCCTATTTCCTTTGTGCCAATGGAGCGTGAATAGCCCTGGCCTGCAAGGCTAGTATCGCTCTTTTTGCCTAAAATGCAATCCAGATAACAATTATTATTATTAACAAACATTTATATAACGCCAGCAGTGTACCTGGCACTTTACAAAGTAATAAAATAGACATGGTCCCTGCCCCTAGGGCTTACAATCTGAGAGACAGGAGCTGGGGGAGGAGACCTAGGAAGGGGAACAGAGGGAAAGACAAGGGGTCTAACATTCATGAAGATGCGAGGTCTCAGGTGCACGTACTTGGCTTGGTTACGATGAGAATGACAGCAGGCAGGTCCATGTTGCAAGGATAAGGGTAAACC
>QEPC01013828.1:4270-35301 GCA_003113815.1 Sphenodon punctatus
GGTGCCGCTTCTTACTGGGAATCCGCAAAAGTTTTGCTCCCGCCAATCAGTTCCGATGATGCAGCAACATTTGCGGCAAACCGCTGCCGCAGGCGTCGGAAACAGCCTCTGCCGACCCGCGCCGCGATGTGCAGAATAAGGGGTTTCCGTCGTTAACAGCTGCCGCGGTGGCATGCCGCTACAGCCCTACTTCTCTCAACTAGGAAACAAAACTTAGTGCCATATTTGGTAGGAGGGGGGTATGGGAGGGAACAGTTGAGTGATGGACAAGCCAGATGGCAAATTCTGATTGGCTGGCAGGGGCAAAATAAAAGTGGCTGTACAGCCATTTTCCATTCTCTTTGGGTAATTTGGCTGTGAGCGCTACACTGCTGATTGCCCTTAGGTGGGGAGGGGTGCCTGGCCTTGCCTTGGCTGGCCATAGGGGCAATGCTCCTGACAAGGGAGATCTCGAGGAGATAAGCAATCGCCCAACACCATCCATTGAGACCTCTCAGACAAGAAAGAGCAGAACCACTCAAGAGCAGTCCCGCCCACTCCAGCCAGGTCATGCAGACAATTCAACAACACATCATGATCAATGGTATCAAAAGCCGCTGAAAGATCTAGTAAAATCAACAGGGTAGAATTTCCCCAGTCTAACTCCAGATGAAGGTCATCGACCAAGGCCATAAGCGCAGTCTTCGTGCCATGTCCAGGATGGAAACCAGACTGCAAAGGGTCCGGTAATCTGATAGCATCCAGATGAGCCTGGGGCTGCCGAGCTACCATCCATTCAATAACCTTCCCTAAAAGCGGAAGGTTAGAGATAGGCTGATAGGTGGCAGGGGAATCAACGTCCAATGATGGCTTCTTAAGCAGAGGCCAGAAAATCATCGCCTTAAGGCAGCTTGACACTTTGCCCTCCCGGAGGGAGGCATTGATCATCCCAGCTAGTAATGGCCCCAACATCTCCTGGCTGGCTTTCACCAGCCAGAATGAGCATGGATCTAATTCACAACTTGTGGCTCACACAGCCCCCAGCACTTCCTCCTCTGCATCGGTGAGCAACAACAATTTGTGGGCACTGTAACTGTACTTTGTCCGTGGGTTCAACTTTGTCAAGATGTGACTGATCATTGTGGCACAGGGGAGATATACTTTCTTTCTGGTTAAAATAATATGTTGTGTGGGGAGGAGGCTTGCCTTGCATAGATGGGCACTGGGCAAGTACAGTGGAGTTTTTTTGTGTGGGAGGGGCGGGGTAGATGAATGTCTGGTTTCTTTCTTGTGGGTGCTGTTATGTCTGTTGGGCTGGCTTTTTTTGGACTTCTGCCTGCAGTTGCAATTTTGTGGGTTTGTCTTCTTGGGCAATTGTCCCACTTTTGCTAGCCTGCTTTTCTGGGCACTGCTTGGCATAATGAATTTAAAGTGAGTGCACTTTAAAATCATTAAAGAAAAGCATTCCAAAGTTCCAAGTTCCAGGGATTTCCAAGATCCGGAGTTTCGAGTTCCGAATTCTGGGTCCTTGGACAAAGTTACAAAGTTCTAAGTACCCGGTCTGGGAACTCGACTGAACTTCGGAACTAGTTCTGAGAACTCAGATGACCTATTTGGTGCAGCCCTAGTTAAAACCCAGATTAGGGGTAACCCTAATCTTGTCAACAGTGTCATCAGCGGATCCTGCTGTCAGGGCCCAACCTAGGCAAAAGATGTAGTTAACAGGGTTGCTGTCAGACCTTTTGAAGGTCAGGAGAACCTGGTTTGAGCCCAACTGTAGTTTAGACAGGTTCATCAATGAAGATGTTTAGCTGCTGTAGAGGGTCCCCAAGTTTAAATAACGTTAAAATCTAGACAAGATCTATTGTGAAAAGGGATTGGACTTGTTAGGATTGGACTTGTTAGTAATACCCAACATAAAGATGTCAAACCAGGACTCTTTGGCAAGAGGTATGTAAGCAGTAGTGGAGAGCTGGCCAGTGGAACATTGCCAACGCCTAGGGTTGCCAACTTCCACAAAGTGTTGACCCACAGGCAGTGGGCCAAGCAAAAGAGGGCAGGTCAAAGGAACTCCCGTCCCTTTCTGACATGACAACACTCCTTTGGAGTGTTGTAATATCACGTTGCTCTGAAGTGGGTGGGTCCAAGTAAGAAAAGGTTGGGGCAAAGGGCATGTCTCATCCCTTTCCAATATGACCATGCCTTTTTTGAGTGTCTTCACATCACCGTACACCCTGGGGCAAGGCCATAGTAGAAAGAGGACAAAAGGCCTTCTTCATCCCGCCCCTTTTTGTTATGTACTACACACACAAGAAAAACATTTCCCTGGGTCATCCAGGTGTCCCAAGCTTCCCCTAGAGCCCAGAGTTGGTGGGTCAAAACCCCAGAGACTCCAAGTCAAACCCAGTGGGGTGGATAATGCTACCTATCCCAGATATTCAGAAACTAATCAACCTTGAAAAGGCTCATTTTATTTGTCTCTTGGTTTCTGAGCCCTTAATGTTCACTGGGGCCACGTTTTCAAGCTTTTCTCTGCATTTAAGAGGGTTAGAAACATTCTGTTTTAGATACCAAGAGCAGAGATCTTCCTTACAAGTTTCAAGATTTTAGGCTGTAGGAAACCCCTACAATCCTGAAACTCTCTATCAAAGCCCAGTCCTGTTTCCCAGAAGGGTTCAAGTGCTGAAGGTTACAGCAGTGTTGGAAGTCTCTGGTCTGGCAGCATTTCCAAGCTGGCTTGCATCTCCTATGATTTGGTTGTGAACTTTTTATGCTGATTAATTTCCCAAATCCAATTTCCCTAACTCTTCCAGCCCCACCATTGTCTCCACTTCTGTCATTGTCATTTTGTGAAGTAATTATTAAAATTCCACTATTGCAAAAGCCTTTTAAGAGATTATCCCCACCTCATTTAGAATTTCCTGCTCCAGTAACTTCCATTTGAGTCCCTTCGCTTTGGGTCATTTGTCTTTGGACTTTAAAGGTCCAGCTTGCCAGGTTTGGTCAACTGAGGGACACAAAGGAAAATAGCTCTGAGGACAGTGTCATGCAGGAATAGGGAACTGTTTTGCAGTTGGGTTTGCTGGCTAAAATCATTAAGTTGTAAGAGCCATTAAGGGTCATCCATTCCACCCCCATGCTTTGGTGCAGGACTACAGCTACAACATCCCTGACAGATGGCTGTCCAGCCTCTTCTTGAAAACCTCTAGTAATAGAAAACCTACGACTTCCCTAGTGTGTTAATTCTGGAAGATAGCCTGTAATCTTATAGCATAGTCAGATTGTCTTTTTTAAAATACTGTACACAGTAGTACAGAACCTAGTCTAGGTACAGACCAGACTGCTGTACAGAGTATGCAGCAGACTGAGCTAGGCTTCAGAGAAGACTGGACAGAGCATACAGCAGTCTCCTCCTTCAGACCAGACAAGACAAGACTTGGCTGAAGACTGGACAAGACTTGATTGGAGACTAATTCAAGCTTCTGATTCTTATACACTTAAGATCACATAAGCCACAATCAAACCTTGTTTACCCGACTCCAGGGTGTGTAAACTGACATAAATATTTAGATTGACTTTTACCTACTAACCTTATTAAGGTGTCTAGGTAGCCTTGCCCACATCAGGGTGAAGCTAGTTAAGGTAGGTAAAGACAGTTTAGGGAGTTCCCTTCTTTTAGGAGGGGTAATGGGTAAAAACAGACATGATTGTGGCCTGCTTTGGCCAGGGACCCACTGGCACTTCTATTTACGTGTCACCAGATGTTAGCCTGGGACTGCTGTGGGATGGGCAGGTGGCTAACCCGGGCTGCATCCTTGGAAAATCTCTGAGGACATAGCCCAGGCTAAGGGATGCCCACGCAGACCAATACGACCTAGCACATGTCTTCAGCCTCATGGACTGCCATGGTCACCATGGCTGTCCATCATGGCAGGGGGTGAGGTGCTGGGAGCAGCAGGGCGGTGGCAGGGTCAGCCTCCCCCACATTTGTATAGCTCCCCGCCCTACCTGCCATAATCAAGGAGTTCATATACATTTACAGTTCTTTGTTCCCCAAAATATCATAGAGGAACAGATTATTCAGCCTGCAAGAACTGGTTTGCACAATTATTAGGTGCTGTTAGACGGACTGCACCCACACCTCTGCTCCACCTCACACCTGGGCAGCCCTTCTGTTTAAAGGCGAGCCACCCAGGTGTGGGGCAGAGCAGAGGCGGAGCATGAAGCAGAGTAGGCCGCCCAAACCCAGAGCACTGGCCAGGAATGAAGCAGCGGTCTGTCCACTTATGGACTGCTGCAGCTCCGCTTCAGGCCAGGGGTTGCAGCAGCAATGTCATAGAACTGCGGGCAGCAGCCTAAAGCAACAGCCAATCCACCTATAGCTCGGGGGGGGGAGGGGCGAGCTGGGTCCATTTAAACCCAGCACTGTCAGGGCTGTGTGCGGGGGATACAGGACTGACCACCCCTGGAGCAGATCTGCAGGTGGGCAATCGAGACACCCATTGTGACAAAGCTATATTTTTGCTGACATTTGGTTACAACAGGGTGAAATATAATGCTATTGTTTCACTCTACAGATGTTATCATCTACCTAGTTCACTTGTTTATTACAAGTTACTTTAGCCATTAAATCCCTGCAGAGAGGGAACCTAGCATGTTCTTTCTTCCTCTGTCAAGCTTCAGTCAGTCCTAATCTATGACAACTGTGCTCTGCAAAGAATAAGGAATGCTGATTGAGGCAAAACATGCCTTTAATATGGAGTACAATAGGATTTTATGGCAATCCTATTCCAACAGCCAGTCCCATTCAACTTCCCAGAGACAATCTCTGAGAAGCTGGTCCCCCTCCCCACACTGTGCTTTACTGGAGGAGCTTAGCTTGTGAGCTGTCCGTATATCACAATCTCTCTCAGCGGCCCCTGATCCAAGGCAACAGCCCCATGGGCTAGTCCCGATCTTTAGGACTGTCTTATATTCATTCTCCTTTCCATGCTTTGACAAGTTTCAAAGATAGCTCTCCAGTCCTGTTACAGCTGTCCTTTTCCAAATCTGGTCTGCTATAATAACCCCTCTTTGCTCCCTGCCATGCCAGACAGTAGTATGTGCCTGTTCCTTCCCAATGACACCAAGGCCAAATCAAAAACCTCATGGCAACCCTCTTAAGCACACTGCACTTTGTCCATGAACTGGATCCGCATAATGTCAGATATTAAGATTACTGTATGACATTGCCTAATTCCAAAGGGGGACGGGGGGTACCCCCGATAGCTCACCATTCAGCATCTTCATTGCTTGTAATATTATAGATACGCATACATATATTAGGGAAGGTTGTGAATGCTTGCAGACCCACACACCCAGGGTTAAATCCCTCCAAATTTCTGGCAGCCTAGACAAGTGAGTTCCAAGGAAGCCCATGATTATATGCATGAAATTTCCAGTCAGTGCCTTCTGTGCTGTAATATGGCACTGACGCTCGAGAAATTGTAGCACACTGCTCTCTGCGGGGGCAGATTTGCTTGTGCTCATTTACAAATGTTTCTTATCCTTGTTTTGGAATTTGCAAGAAATACAAACAGGCACCCAAATTCACAATCCATATGGCCTTCACGAAGGCAGCACAGGACTTTGGCAACAAGCAGTGGCTTTTTTGTTGTTGTTAAAGGCTTGGTTTGGATTTTAAATTAATGACATTTTTCTAACCTGAAAAGTGTGTCAGTTTGAGGTCAGCTGGTGCGTCAGTTGCTGCCTTGGCCAATGCACTAAAGCTCAATGCAAGGGGGGCATGTCACCAATTTTAAAATGGCCAGTGGTGCCAAACAAACACACAAGGATGTTGATATACGGCATCCAAGAGGCTCATATTCCATGTTTGGCTTGCTCTCCGGGACCCTACCCCCTGCCACCCTCGAGGGGAAGATATACACCCAAGCCCTCAGGCTTCGATATTCAAACAGCCCCTTCTCCTGCTCCTCCCACTCTGAGACTTTTTATATAGCCTTAGTTAGTAGGGCTCGACTGCACAGAGATGGTGTCAGCTTGCCCACTTCTGGAACATGAATTCCAACAACAACCTGAATTCACAGGAATAGATGGGGTCTCCAACATTTTGGAAACCAGGCCTTGAACCAAAATCTCCCAGACTCTGGGGGTGGTGACCAACTCTACAGCACAGCCACTGCACTTTGTCTCTTGTCCAGACCTGTCCTAATAGGGCCTAGATCCAGTCCCTTGCCATGCCTCCCACCAGCTTCCTGACCTGCTGCCTGCACAGTTATAAGGCCACCCAGAAGGCACAGGAAGTCGGAGGTGAAATGTCCTGAAAGACTGCCCCTTGGCCCCAGTCCTGACATTTGCCTGCACTCCAGATGACCCCACCCTGAACATCTCCCCTCTCAGGCTGATCTAGACCATCAGAGTTTAGCAGCTGAGTCCCTCTTCTCCCCCTACTCCAGAATACATTCCATGTTCCTCCACTCCAGTTTGAGAGCCACTGCTAGAGTTAGCTGAAAGCTAGCATCCCTGACAAACAAGCTCTGTGTACTGTTAATCATTTAAGGTGCAATTCACAACTGGTCATTATAACTTAAAAACAAACAAGACAGATTTAAAGTGTTGATTCATGGGGGAAGTCATATGCAGTCTGCAGAAATGGGATAATTCATGAATTATTAGGATAAAAGCAACACTGGCTGTGATCCACAAACCACTTATTAGGGAGTAGCCATACTGAAGCCCTGTGAGGCTATTTTGGAGTAAGGGTTTGTGGTTTGTGGGCCTTCCTGTTAATCAGTATTTCCTGAACCCAAAAGGACTTTGCCGAACTGCAAATGATATGTTTGTAGGCTACACCACGTTGACTCAGAAGCAAACCCTACTCGAATCCCACTGCAAACACCTCTTGTTCCTGAAGCAAACTAGAAACTGCTGACCCTGTGGGGCAGATTCAAGTAACAGCAAATGCAGTTTCTTCTCCTGAATCCAGTACAGAGTAATGAAATCCCAACACCCCCTGATTATTTCGGGAGAGAGGAATTTGCTGGAGCGGCTGCAGGGGTGAACTGGAAATATCTGGGGCTGCTCCCTCCCCTACCCCCTGGCTTCTGTGTACAGTCTCCTGCTCTTGTAAGTGACAGCCAAAGATGTAGTTTGAGGGCTGGTTAGGTTTAATTGTTTTTAAATTGTATTTGTAATGTTTTTATGAGGGATATGGGATGGGATAGCGAGCTGTATGGAGGGGATTATCAAGATCCTTCCTTGGTGAGATGCGGGGTGGCACTGGGGTCAGGATTTACCTTTTAAGCTTGTGAGGGGTAGAAGGGAAAGGTGTTGTCTGGGCGGGGTGAGAGTCCCCTAGTGAGAGACGGGGAAGTGGGCAGGAAGCTCTGGGGGTTAGTCACGGCCCCTCTGTGCGAAGCAAAGGGCTGGGCGTGAGGAGGGGATGCCTCCAGGTGATAGACAGAGGAGCGGGGGCAATGGTATGGTGGGGCACTGGTAGGGGTGGGAATTTTTTGTTTGTTTTTATATTATGTTAATTAAGATTTTTTTTTAAAAAAAATTGTAAGCTGCCCTGAGTTACTTCTGGGATAGGACAGGGTATTTTGTACCTGCAGGTACTTGCCCAGCCACAGGGTTGCCACCTCTCACTGTTTTGATCCCGACACTCCATTTTAGCCTATGATAGTGTCAGGGTCAAAAAACCACAAGAGATGAGAACGCGACACCCAGTGGTACAAAATCACAAGCATTCCCCCCACCCCCCAACCCCCGGTACCTATTTACTGAGCTGGAGGGGTGCATGGCAAGACCATGGCAGTGAGGATTATCAAAAATAAGAAACATTTGTAAATGAGCACAAGCAACTCTGCCCCCTCAGAGAGCAGTGTGCTACAATTTCTCAAGCGTCAGCACCATATTGCTGCACAGAAGGCACCGACTGGAAATTCCATGCATATAATTATGGGCTTCCTTGGAACTCACTTGTCTAGGCTGCCAGAGATTGGGTGTGGGGCCAGCAGCAGGCCCAGGGGCTTTGACACCTTTGTGAATGCATAGGCAGAGGACATGCACAGGGCTGTCTTGGCTGTGTGTGCACATACTGTCCAGGCACAGGCTGGCTGGACACACACGACCTAGGAAGCCTGCACATGCATCAAACCACCTCCCCTAAACTCCAAGAAGCCCAAGGTCACTCTGGAAGGCCTCCAGCTCCCAGATCCCCATCCTCAGGTTAAAAAAAAGCATACCAGTTCAGATGCCTCTAAGGCATTTTGTGGTAGCTGAACAGCAAGATGCAGTTCATGAAAATGCCAGAGACTGGATTTATCCCATGGGTCGGAGATTCCCCACTCCTCGCAGAAACACCTCAAGCAAAACCAGAGCCACATAGGTGCTTCACAGACCCCAAACAAGAGAGAGTACCTCCATGAAGAGCTCACAACAAGGGTGTGGTTATAATAGGGATAGGCAGTGCAGTTGCATTGGGGTCTACAAAACCTGGTGCAGCTGCATCCCCTGCCATTGGAAGGGGGGCAGGGAAGTCCATCTTCTGTACCAGGGCCCATTCCAATCTAGCTTTGCCCTGGCTCACAGCCTAGATTCAGAAGACAAACACAGGACGAGAAACGGAAGAGCTAGTTATTCCGACAGTGTAGAATAATGGGAACAGAGTCCTAGAGAGACTGTGGGTGTCTTTAGACAAAGTCAACGGGTGTCTGAATGTGTGTTTTGACCTTGATACGAACACTGATTTAGCCCTGTGTTCACCATGTGGCGCTGTTTAGACACAGCCCATCTTGGGGCAAATTGGTGTTTTGCTCGCCACCCGATCTCAGCACTCAAGCACTGCCACCTCGTTCCCATGTTGTACCTGCTAATATTCCACGCAAAATCATTAGACATAATGTTGGCCATGTGTTCAGCCGGAACACGCAAATTGTCCTTGTGATGCAATGGTGTTCACATCTTGTGTTCATTGGGTGGCCAAATTGGTGTTAGGATTGTTATGGTGCTTACACATAACAGCCAAACACGTGCTAAGGTGGTTTGACACCCGATCTTTGTTATGTCTAAAGACACTCTATGTGACTGGTCCAGTGTCTCACAGGGAGTGAGAAAGAAACTGAACCCAATCCCTCAAGTCCACGCCCATTGACTTAACCACAAGACCTCTCTCTCTCCCTCCATGCTAGCCTTACTCTGAGGTTCCTTAGTGCAGCCTTACCAAAGTGGCTGATCCCCAGAAAGATAATCTGCAAGGCCTTAGTGCAGCCTCTTAATCCTGTATGAAGCGAGGATCTCTGGGAATAAACTCATGCGGGCAACATTGAAAGGGTTAAAGAACACTTTTTACCATGCTCCACTATGCAGAAGAGTCTAGTTGCTCAATTTAAAGGACCTGTATAAGAGGCTTTGGCAGGCGTCTCTGCATGTATTTTGTTTGGTTTGCCTCTAAAAAGGGAGCTAAATTTAGCAGATGGAATAGAACATACTCCCCAGGGAGCTCTTGCCCTTTACAACACTTATGACACAGACCTAATTTCTACCCACAGCAGCTGAGGTGAAGTCAGAGAAGGCAGCGCTGTGGGAGGCTGCTTCTCTTGGCAGGAGTGACATGCCGTTGCCAAGGCTTCCTGATAGCTCTTGGCCTGGGCAGGTGGGACCCTCTGCTACCAGTGCTCCACAGGTGGCAGGCAGAATACATGGACATGCATGGAACTCAAAAGGTTTGAGGGTGCTACAGTGAAAGAGGTCCCAGTGGTGCTCCTGCAGATAGGAATCACTTAGAATGGGAAGTAGTCATCATAGAGAATTTGAAAGGTCAATACCCACCTGCATTATATAAGAAGAGACCCTTTATTGACTTCTGGGGACAGCCAGCTTGGCTTGGAGGGACCTGCCTCCCTGGACATTGGGCTGGAAGAAGCAGCAGAAACTGGAGAGGGCTCCAAAAGTCCAAACACCATTTCGGGTCTAACCCAAGATTCCAACAGGCGTGGCGTGTTTTACCATTGGTCTGAGAAGTAGAACTTATAAGGTAAGGCCAAGGGTTCAAGACAAGGTAGAATCGTAACTTTAGTAATGGGGACTTTAGTCAGTTGGCTCTTATCCTCCGTCTGGCCTAGTTGGGGATGTTCTTACTGCAGCCATCATCCCAATAAATGAGGAGGGGAGAGATGAAGAGCTGTTCTTTGAAGTGTAAGAAGTATGGCTGACAAGGGGATAAAGCAAGGAGGCAGTAGTTTCAAACCATCCCCTATAAGGGCCATAAGAGCAGCAGACACCAGAACTCTGGCAGTCTGCTGCAGGAGGCCAACCAGGACGGCGCTCCAAGCTCCCAGGATCACTGCTGCTAAGAGAGAGGGGCTGGGAAAGGGAGCTCCGGCCTGTTGTGTGAAGGGCTCCAGGGCAGCTGGGAAGGATCTGAGCAGCCAAAGAGGAGTCAAGGGAGCTGGGAACCAATACAGGGCTTGCCCCACTGCCAACAAGGGACTTCACCAGCAACACCTGAGGAACCAGCCTCTGGACTCAGTGGGTGTTTTTTGATGGACAGGAAGTGGGCCAATGCTCCAGAGCAGGCATGTGGGTGAGGGTGACCCAGACCAGAGCTGTGCACACCCACAGATTTGACCACATTCAGACAGACAGCCTGGCTGGCAGGGAAACTGAGTGCACAGGCAGCAAACATGCCTTCTCAGACTTTGCCCCAGGAAAGCCCCCGATTGGGAACACACAGACAGGTGGGCCAAACCCCTGGTGTGGCCCACTCCACTTACAACACCACACCACACCCAGAAGGCTGCCCCTAGCCAAGAGGCCAGCTCCAGAAACCATGGTAACAGGATGTGGGGTGGCAGCAGCCATTAACGTCTTACCACCTGCAGGCCCAGCCCCTGACCAGTCCTGGGGTAGCAGAACGGGGCGGACAATAGGGTGGCCACTGATGCATCACCAGAATAGAGAACAAACATTGGCATGAAATTTACATATGCTATTTTATATGGAATTATGCAAATTTGTGAGGCAGAGGGTGGGGGAAGAGGTGGGTGTGGCCAAGCCAACAGTAGGTGGAGCCAATGCAACGGTTAAGTCAGTGGCATGGCTTAACCCAGCAGCAAGGAGTTCCCAGAATTAACATTGGAGGGAGATTACATTAGTTAACCCTGTGAACTCCTTGCTGCTGCGTGAAACCCTGCCACTGGGGGGATAGAAAACACGAAGGATGTATAGAAAACACTGGCTAAAAGTTAAAATCTGGGAGATCTCAATGATTCATTTATTTGATATTCATTTGTTTCTCTGATGCTGGCCTAAAGGTCTCAGAATAACACAAAGGGCGTTCTACTTCCCTTTCTAGCCAGTCCTGTTCCCCATGTGGCAGCCAGGGGGCTGTGCTGAAGGCACTTTGCTCTTCTCCTAGTTTGACACCAGCAAATGGAGTTTTCAGCCCCTGCCAAGGCATTCACCTGCCTGTTGATTTTTCTGCAGCTGGGATGACAGGAATTCTTTTGGCTGCTATCTGCACTAAGCTCCTAGAAACCCGACTGCCTGGTGATCCTCGTTGCTTCATCCTCCCCCATTCACGTATTCGTTCTCTCACACACTCACCCATTCAAATCCACACACATGCTCTCACCTCTCTGTCTTTCTCACACACACACCACACACACACTCATTCAAATCCACACACATATTCTCACCTCTCTCTCATACACACACATCCATTCAAATCCACATACACCCTCACCTCTCTCTCTCTCTCTCTCTCTCTCTCTCACACACACACACACACACACACACGCTCTCACTGTTGTCTTTTGCACGTGTGCACACACACACACACACATTCAAATCCACACACATGCTTTCACCTGTCTCTCTCTCTCTCTCTCCCACACACACACACGCACACGCACTCATTCAAATCCACACACATGCTCTCACCTCTCTCACACACACACACATCCATTCAAATCCACACACCCTCTCACCTCTCTCTCTCTCTCTCTCACACACACATTCAAATTCACACACATCCTTTCACCGCTCTCTCTCATACACACACATCCGCGAGTTCCACAGCCGCGGCACAGCCACGGAGAATGCCCTCCTCATAGTGGACACCCAGGAAACCTGGGGGATCCCAAGGAGGGCACCCCCTGCCAATTGCAGGGACCGCTCCAGGACCCGGAGGGTGAGGCGGTCCTGTGGATAGGCGGGGCCCAAGCCGTTTAGGGCTTTAAAGGTCAGCACCAACACCTTGAATTGGGCCCGGAAACCTACCAGCAGCCAGTGCAGAGAGCGAAGCACCAGTGTAATATGCTCGCATCGGCCCGTCCCTGTCAAGAGATGGGCCGCTGCATTCTGCACCAGCTGCAGCTTCCGAACCAGCACCAAAGGTAGCCCCACGTAGAGCGTGTTGCAGTAATCCAGTCTCGAGGTAATAAAAGCATGGATGACCGTGGCCAGATCCGTGTCTGAGACATACGGCCTAAGCCGACGCACCAGATGTAACTGGCAAAATGTTCCCTTCGCCACAGCCGTCACCTGGGCATCCAGGCGAAGCTGTGGATCCAGGAGCACCCCCAGACTCTGGACCTGAGAAACCACCATTCCCTTGGCCCTCCCCACAACCATCACCTCCGTCTTGTCAGGATTAAGCTTCAGGTGGCTTGCCCTCATTCAATCCCCCACAGCAGACAAACACCGGGTAAGCACTGAGACTGCCGGGCCCGAGTTGGAGGAAAATGAGAGATATAGTTGGGTGTCATCAGCATTTTGATGACATCTCACTCCATACTCCCTAACAACCTCTCCCAGAGGCTGCATGTACACATTGAACAAGAGAGGGGATAAAATGGAACCCTGAGGTACTCCACACATGAGGCCCCGGGGGGGAAGATGAAAACTTCCCCAACACCACATGCTGGGTTCTCCCAGCCAGGAAAGAGCAGAACCATTCAAGAACAGTCACACCAATCCCTGCCCGGTCCCGGAGCCGAGTCACCAGCAACTCATGATCAACAGTATCAAATGCAGCCGAGAGATCTAATAGGATCTGCAGGGTCGAACGACCTGGGTCCAACTCATGGGAGAGGTCGTCAGCCAAGGTCACAAGCACAGTCTCCATGACATAACCCAAACGAAAGCCAAGAAAGTTAACCCAGTCCAAGCGCCCCTGAAGCTGCTGAGCCACCACCTATTCAATAACCTTCCCTATAAAGGGCAGGTTAGAAACTAACTGATAACTGGCAAGGGCATCAATATCCAAAGATGGTTTCTTGAGCAGGGGCTGCACCACTGCCTCCTTAAGACAGCCCGGCACCCTGCCCTCCCCAAGGGAGGTGTTGACTATCCCCGTCAGCAATGGCCCCAATGTCTCCCGGCTAGCCTTAACCAGCCAGGATGGGCATGGATCTCGTTCACAATAGGTGGCTCGAACAGTCCCAAGAGCATCCCCCGCATCTGAGGACGACACTGCCCCAAACTCATCCCATAAAACAGGACAAGAAGGTGCTTCTACTGCCTCTGACCCGTTCCCTGCTGAAAAAGTCGCATCAAAACTGTGGTGAATTTGAGCGATTTTATCCGCAAAAAAGTCTGCAAACAAATCACAGCGAGCATTTGATGGTTCTACGTCCAGGCGGAGGGAGGCCAGACTGACCAGCCCCCTCACCACCCAGAACAGTTCAGCTGGGCAGGACTTAGCGGATGCAATGAGGGCAGCAAAGAAAACCTTCTTTGCTGTCCGCACCGCAACAGCATAGGTGCGTAACCAGAGTTCCATGCCACAACCGGTCAACTTCAGTACGCGAATGATATCACCTTCACTCTAACCGCCACCCTTCCTGCTTCATCCGCCACAGTTTCCCGATATACCATGGGAAGCTGCGTTGTCGGCAATTTGGGAGCGGATGCCTGGGAGCCACACAGTCAATGACCTCCGTTAGTACGATATTCCACCTGGACACGAGGTCATCGAGTGAGCGGCCATTGAGGCCAGAGGAAACATCCCCTAGAGCTATCTGGAACCTTTTAGGTTCCATAAGCCTTTGGGGCCGAACCATCCTAACTGGTTCCACACCGTCCCAGGGGCCGACATGTGCCAGGATATCTGCCTGGAGGAGATAGTGATCCATCCATGACAAGGGCACTGTTGATACCTCCCTCACCAACGGATCCCTTGCCTCAAGGCCTGTGCAAAATATCATGTGCTCCAACATGGTATGTCCTCCAATGTGTGTGGGGCCCACTACTCTCTGAGACAGGCCCGTGGTTGCCATGGTGGCCATGAACTCATGCTCTGCCCCTCTAAGACTGGCATTGGCATGGATATTGAAGTCCCCCAGAACTATCATCCTAGGGGACCGCAAGACCACCTCTGACACCAGCTCGGTCAGTGCGTGCAGGGAGGCTTACACCCAGTATTGCAGAGAAGCCATGCAACCCACACCCTAAATCCCAGCAGAGGTGAGATCCTGAGAACGGCTAGTTGGACTATTTGAGGTTGGCTGTATGTCTTTGTTAGTTATGTCTGGCTGGGTATTATGCTGTGGAGGCTGCAGAATCCATTAAAAGGAGTAAGCATATGACTGAGCATCTATCAGTCATCTGTGGGTTATTGAAAGAGCTGGCCCTTGTAGTGACTTATCCGACCGGAGAGTGAATCCGGTTACAGGGTGTCTCTTATAATGGTACTCCCATCTCACTACTCCAAAGCACTTTGCAGCCTATACGGAATATGGTATGACTATCCATCACTGAAATGCAGCTGATTCTGAAGGAGAACACAGCAGCTGCTCAGCAGCACAGACACCGCAGACACCACACGGTAGTTTAGGATGGAAAGTGAAAAAGAACAATTACAGCTGGTTGATACAGCAGGGAAAACTAGAACTGGCAGGTTACAAGATGTTCTGAAAACACTTCCGCACACAAGTCTGCTGCACATGCAGTATGGGCATCTACATTTAGCCAGGGAGATGGATCCAAAGCCCCTAACTCTTGCAAAATATCCCACAGCATCTTCCGTGCTTGGGAGGCCTTTGATCCTTGGTTTCAGATCTCCTTCTAAAGAAAAGGGTTTGGAACAGATGGAAATTAAGAAAGAGGCTGAGCACTTAATTGCAGTTGGGCACACTGCAGCTTGTGATGTCAAGAAATCTGCATCACATCTAATGGCCACAGCAAGCCAGAGATTCCTCCCTGCATTTCTATGCTAATGGGTTCAATACAGCCTCACAAAGAAAATTATGACGGGTTATAGAAATCTACAGCATTATCACTTGACGCTTTGAGAAGGTCACAATTATAAAAGGGTCAAAAGCTTCACTCTGTGCCCATGCTTACATAAACAGATACTAACCTGAATACTAACAGTTCAAGGCAGAACCCCAGATCTCAGACTCCCTGTTTTTTTGATAAGTTGGGAGCCAAACTACAGCTGGATTCAATAAGTGCTTTTGTTTTAGTGAATATTATTCACATCTTTGGAATATGTGGACTATTCCATCCAGGGTGCACCATAGAGAATCTCCCATCCCTTTCTGATGTGCCCAAGCCCCCCTTTGGAGCATCATAATGTCCCAGTGCTCCACAGAGGGTAGGAACCCTTCACCCCAGTCCTTTACCACATGGCCCCGCCCCAGTGCACTGATTTCTCCATGTTATTTAGGCACCGCTGGATAACCAAGATAAATCAGGGTTTCACATGGAACCCAGAGACTCTGGGTCAAACCTAGAGGAGTAGTAACCCTAGTCAAGATGGCATGCTCCTACAATCAACCATTTGTAGTAATTAGTAACCCTGTGGCCTATGGGAAAGGCCCTTTCCCACCCCTTTCTCAACTAGAAACACAGGCCAGATCATCAGAAGGTAGAGATTGGCAGTGCAGTCAACAAAGCTGAAGATCGGATCCCACGACTGTCTCGGATCTCACTCAGCCCTTCCTGAGTTGACAAAAAATGGAGCCAATATTGGCTTCTCCTTGCAGGTGCTGTGTGAAAACGGTTTGTGCAACAATCAAATCCTTTACACACCATCCCCTTCCTCCTACCAAGCTGACACAGAGCATGTGCTCTGTGTCAACTTCCCCCACTCAGAGGGGGCTGTTTTACCTATGATGACTGTGCACAAGGTCAAGTCTTTACCTTTGTTCACCGCATTTTCCCCATTGTGACCAATGTGGAAAACAGGGAGTTGTTTGGCGCAGAAGTGCAGTGAGGCTTTGACAGCTTTCAGGCCTATAAGGAAAGGAAAATGCAGTTAAAACTGCTGTTGTGTCTGCTACCTATTTAAAAGAGGGTTCACTAGTGTGGGGAAGGGTTAATTCATCATTGCTTATGGTGTTAACTAATGAGATGTTAGCCCACATTAGCACATGCCAGGTGAGTGTCCCACTGTCTGTTTATTCGGTGTTTGCCCCCACCGGACATGTGGCCACCACACGCAGCACCCATCTACAGCAGGGTCTCAGAAAACGTGGCGTTCGCCATGCGGGCTAATATGCCCCCATGTATCTGCATCCCATCAATTAGGTTGCATGTAGCCTCGTGCACATACAGGTTTGCCAGCACCATAAAGTTGCAGAAGAACAGCCAAGAATGTTTTGAAGAGCAACTGCTTCTTGCACCTCTTTCCACTCTGACAAGGACAACGCATTCCAAATTCAAAGGGTAAGTTACTTACCTGTAACAAATGTTATTTGAGAGGCCTCCCCATAATCACACAGATGGTATTCAGTGCCGTCAGGTGCCGAGATCGGACAGATTTCTCCAAGCCGGACCACGTGGGGAGTGCAGTGTGATGTCACTGGAGCCCTATATAAATAGTGCTGCATTCTCCCGCCCTCCAGTCTTTTCCCCGCCACAGAGAAGTACATATTAAGAAACTACAACTCTTGAGGGGAGGACAGTAGGGTGGTGTGAATATGGAGAGGTTTCTCGAAGAACATTGGTTACAGGTAAGGAACTTACCCTTCTCCTTCAAGAGCCTCTCCATGTCCACACAGAAGGTATATTAGTTAGCTGTTTACAAGGTGGTGGGAAGAGTTTAAAAGATGGATTGTAGGACTGACCTGCTGTCAGCGGCACGCGGGGCAAACACGGGACCCCCAAGGCACCCCCACGAACCCCGGACCAGCCCAGCAGCCTACTGAAACAAAGAGCTCCCCCGACAGGATCACAGGCGGCAATGGCAGAGCCGCGCCCCGGGCACATGCCTCCAGCTGGACGTCAGCAAGAAGGACTCCCCCCGGCGCTCCCACAAACAATGGAGGCAGGGCCTGGGTCTGTAGCCACGCCCCCAACAGAGACCAGCCAGGCGGGGCCTGCCCCGGCCCCGCAGGGAACGCCCCCGCAGCCATCGCCGCCAGCAGTGGCGAAGGTGCAGCTTGAAGCCACTCCCCCAACAGGGAACCATTCTGTGGGGATTCCCCCGTCCCCACGGCGCCGCTCAGAGTGGCTGCGAGCTCACACGGGGGCGGGGCTTAGAGAATAAGAACCAGCGCCACCTGGAGAACGGCGCTGGTGATTAGCAGAAACCGGCCCTTGATTGTAGCGTGAGCGTGAGCGAGCATGAACAAGAATTGAGAGTGATTGCTACCCCGACTATTGTCCGTGCGTGCGGATCTTCCTGGAGACCCTTGTGATTCCTTGAGTGCTTGTAGCGTGAGTAACAGAGAGTGCCCTTCCTAAACCCCCTTGCTTGGTGTCCTTACCCTTGGCGGTGAGTGCCCCGTGTCCATCCTCCCTTCCCCCTTCCTGGGGCCCCGCACCCCCTGGGGTGAACCCCCTCACTCCTTGCCCCCTTTGTGTTGTGTTGGGTGTGGTGAGAGAGTGTGGGGCAGCCTTGGGTTCTTGGTCAGCAGCGCCCTATGATGATAGGGGCTCGTTCTCTTTAATTAGAGGTGAGAGCCCAAACACTATCCTGACGGGCATTCTACTACCGGTCGCTCCCTGCTCTGACCTCGATACCCCTGGGCCGTGTGTGTGGACCCTTTTCCCCTACCCCGGTAACAAATCACCAGCACCTAGCTGGCCCTTACACGGGCTTGAGGAGACATGGATATTTCTAAAGAAATCTCACAGTTGACCCATGCAGTCCAGTCCTTGGCCATGGAGGTAAAAGACCTCCAGGACCAACAGGGAGGTATTGCCGCGGCAGTGACCCAGCTGCAAGAGGCCGCCGCCGGGCCAGGAGCAGGACTGGTAATGTCTCCACCCCTGCAACCACCCGTGGCAGTGGCCACCCCACTAGCACCCCGCGAGCCTAAGGGGCCCAAGGTGGAGAAATTTCAAGGGGATAGGCAAGCCTTTCAGGGGTTCTTAGCCTTGTGCCGGCTCACCTTTAAGGTACAGCCATCCACCTATGTCACGGATGAGCAAAAAGTGGCCTTTATTATTGGCAACCTGGGGGGCACCGCCCTGGAATGGGCGACAACCCTCCTTAAGGGGGATAGCCCCTTGTTAAGTAACTATCCTGAATTTTTGAAAGAACTTATGTTCTTGTTCGACCACCCCCATTGAACTCGAGACGCCGAGGCCTTGATTATGATGCTTCAGCAGGCCAAGGGGGGCGTCTTAGAGTACTTAACACAGTTCCAGCAGCTCGCTCTGGAACTCCAGTGGCCCAACGGGGTATTGAAGGTTATGTTTAAAAGGGGTTTGGGGGAAGAAATAAAGGATCAGCTAGCCATAGTAGAAACCCCTAATACGTGGGAAGCTCTGGCCAACCTAGCCCTGCAAATAGAATCTCGGTTGATGGAACGGAGATGGGAGAAACAACAAGAGGTACGTCCCGGGTGGGTTCGACCCCTCTCGCTTCCCGGACCCCCAAAACTCCCAGAGCCAGAGCCCATGCAGCTTGGTGCGTCCCGAGGCCCCTTGTCCAAAGAGGAACGAGAACGGCGTCGGGCCTCTCGTTCCTGCTTCTACTGTGGGGAGGCTTCTCATTTTATTGGAGAATGCCCAGCCCTGCCCCCCCACCGCCGCGGGGCGGGAAATGGGCGAGATCGGGGCGGACTGGGGTCGCCTCAGTCGTAAGGGTGCTCAAAGCCCCAGCTCCCTCTCATGGCCTGAGCCCACATTTTCAAGTGCCCATTACCCTTACCCTTACCCCGCAAGTTTCCATAGTTGTGTGGGCTCTCGTGGACTCTGGGGCATCAGGAAATTTCATTCACAGCCCCATTGTCACCCGGTGGTCCATTCCGACCCAACCCAAGGTCCCGTCCGAGGTGGTGCATTCTATTGACGGATCACCCTTAGTTTCTGGACCCATAACATTGTGCACGCACCCCTTGGGGTGCGCGATTGGGAACCATTATGAACAGCTCCCCTTTGATGTAGTGTGCACCCCACTCTTCCAGCTGGTCCTAGGGGCACCGTGGCTGCAGGCCCATGACCCCTGTATTGTGTGGTCTACGAAACAACTGCGCTTCCCCTCCCAACAGTGCACCGCGGCTTGCGTACTTCCTCGGCCCCGAGCAACCCTGGGGGCCACCACGGAGGTGGGCCCCCCGCCGCAGGAAGGCGAATTACCCACGGTATATCGAGATTATGCCGACGTCTTTAGTAAGGCGCAAGCCACTGAACTTCCCCCCCACCGTCCCTATGATTGCCCTATCGACCTCCTTCCGGGTACGGAACCCCCCTTTGGACTGATCTATGCCTTGGCTGCCCCCGAACTCCAGGTGCTCCGCACTTACCTCGACGACAACCTCCGGCAGGGGTTTATTCGTCATTCTCTCTCCCCTGTGGGGGCTCCTATTTTCTTTGTAGCCAAAAAGGATGGAGGATTACGGCCGTGCATCGACTACCGTGGGTTGAACCAGATTACTATTAAGAACTGGTACCCGCTTCTGCTCATACCCGAATTGCTGAATCGCCTCCAAGGCGCGCGCCTCTTCACAAAATTAGATCTTTGGGGAGCATATAACTTGGTACAGATGCGGTCTGGGGACGAGTGGAAGACCACCTTCCGAACCCGATATGGACTGTTCGAGTACTGCGTGATGCCCTTCGACCTCGCCAATGCCCCGGCTGCCTTCCAACATCTTATTAATGATGTCTTTCGAGATATCCTGGACATCTATGTCATCGCGTACCTTGATGATATCCTCATTTACTCCGTGACCCCAGAAGAGCATGTTGGGCACGTCCGAGAGGTACTACAACGTTTGCAGCTCAACAAATTATACTGCAAGCAGGAAAAATGCTCGTTCCACCTGACCACAGTCAGCTTCCTAGGATTCGTTATCAGCCCTTCGGGGGTAATGATGAAGACCTCGAAAGTAGAAGCCCTCCGAAATTGGCCCCCTCCCAAAGCGGTAAAACCGCTCCAATGTTTCCTAGGGAGCGCCAACTACTATTGGCAGTACATTCCCAACTACGCAGAGATCACTGCAGCCCTCACGCAACTACTGAAAAAGAACCAACCCTACCATTGGGGAACAGAGCAGCAACGTAGCTTTGACTTTCTGAAGCAAGTCTTCACGACCGCCCCGCTATTACAGCACCCGGACTTTGAGAAACCCTTCTGAGTGGAAGCAGACGCCTCAGGGAGGGCTATTGGGGCCGTTCTATTGCAACCGGCAACGGACCCCGAAACACTCCTCCCTTGCGCGTATTACTCATGCCAATTAACTCCTGCCGAAAGGAATTATTCCATCCTAGATAGGGAGCTCCTTGCAATCAAGGCGGCCTTTGCTACATGGTGAAATTACTTGGAAGGGGCCCAGCATCCCATTCTAGTCCACACGGACCACAAGAATCTGACGTTCCTTCAAAGTGCCCATATCGCTAATGCCCGACATGCGCGCTGGGCACTCTTCTTCACCCGTTTTGATTTTTGCATCTGCTATCGACCCGGCAAATTACAGGTCCTGGCAGACGCCTTGTCCCATTACCTGGAAGACCAACCCAGTAACCCGCCACCTCCAGAGCCTATTTTAGAACCCAAGACCTTCTCCGCAATGTACTTGTCCTCAGAAGCCCTTCTGGAAGCTACACGTCAGGAACTAGGCCCCACGGCGGGAACGCCACCGAACCCCCCCAATGGGCTTCAACGCCATCAAGGGCGTATCATTGTCCCCCCATCATGTAGAGCACAGGTCCTCTGGGCTCATCACAAAGCTCCGACCACAGGACATCCGGGAATAGAATGGACCCAGCAAATGATCCTTCATTCCTTTTGGTGGCCCACTCTACACCACGACGTGCAACAACATGTCTCCGGTTGCGCTACTTGTGCGTGGACCAAGACTCCATGCTGTGCTCCCGCAGGGCTCCTGCAAGTTCTCCCGTTACCCGCTGGACCCTGGCAACGCATCGGTCTCGACTTTGTGGTAGACCTACCACCCTCATGGCACTACACGACAGTCTTGGTTGTCGTCGACCATTTCACAAAACTCGCACACTTCGTCGCCTGCAAGGGGTTGCCCTCTGCCAAACGCACAGTGTTGCTGTGTATCCGCCATGTATTTAAACTTCACGGCTGGCCGCGGGAAATATTCAGCGACCGAGGAACGCAGTTCATGGCACGGTTCTGGAGAGCATTATTTCAATCGCTCCAAGTGGCCCTGAAACCCACAACAGCCTACCAGCCCCAAGCAAACAGCCAGGTGGAGCGCATAAACCAGAATATGGAACAGTACCTTCGTTGTTACACCAACTATCTCCAAGACGACTGGTATACGTGGCTCCCCCTGGTCGAATTCACCTACAACAATGCACCCAATGCTTCCCTTGGCACATCACCCTTCTTTGTGACCTACGGGTTCCATCCCCAGTTGGGAACACTCGACACCCCCAGCATGGAAGTACCGGCCGCGGGAGCCCTCGTTCATCGAATTCACGAAGCCCAAACCGTAGCCTGTCGAGTATTACAAGAAGCCCGGCAATGTTACAAGAAACAGAGCGACAAGCACTGACGGGAAGGAACCCCCCTACGCCCGGGTGACCTAGTTTGGATCGATCGATGGCACTATCCGTCCGCTTGCCCATCAGCAAAATTGGACGCTCGTTATATCGGACCCTTTCCAGTCACCCAGCAGGTAAATGAAGTGACTTATAAAGTACGGTTTCTGTCTCATGTACGTTTGCACCCCACGTTTCATGTCTCCATGTTGAAGAAAGCCGACCCCGCCCAAATTCGACCTGAGGTCGCCCCTCCTGGACCAACGGAATGGTCGGTCGCCGGTCCTGAATTCCAAGTCCGAGCGATCCTCGATGCCAAACTGAGGCGGGGGTGACTTTATTACCTAGTGGACTGGGTGGGCTACGGCCCAAATGACCGTTCCTGGGAGCCTGCCTCCAATGTGTCGGCCCCCCGGTTGCTTCGGGCATTTCACCTTCGGCACCCCCGAAAGCCTGGGCCAGTATTTCACCTTGCCAGTATGGGTTCCGGCAACCTCGAGGGGGGGTACTGTCAGCAGCAAGCGGGGCAAACACGGGACCCCCAAGGCACCCCCACGAACCCCGGACAAGGCCAGCAGCCTACCGAAACAAAGAGCTCCCCCGACAGGATCACAGGCGGCAATGGCAGAGCCGCGCCCCGGGCACATGCCTCCAGCTGGACGTCAGTAAGAAGGACTCCCCCCGGCGCTCCCACAAACAATGGAGGCAGGGCCTGGGTCTGTAGCCACGCCCCCAACAGAGACCAGCCAGGGTGGGCTGCCCCGGCCCCGCAGGGAACGCCCCCGCAGCCATCTCCGCCAGCAGTGGCGAAGGTGCAGCTTGAGGCCACTCCCCCAACAGGGAACCGTTCTGTGGGGATTCCCCCACCCCCACGGCGCCGCTCAGAGCGGCTGCGAGCTCACATGGGGGTGGGGCTTAGAGAATAAGAACCAGCGCCGCCTGGAGAACGGCACTGGTGATTAGCAAAAACCAGCCCTTGATTGTAGCGTGAGCGTGAGCGAGCGTGAACAAGAATTGAGAGTGATTGCTACCCCGACTATTGCCCGTGCGTGTGGACCTTCCTGGAGACCCTTGTGATTCCTTGAGTGCTTGTAGCGTGAGTAATAGAGAGTGCCCTTCCTAAACCCCCTTGCTTGGTGTCCTTACCCTCGGCGGTGAGTGCCCCGTGTCCATCCTCCCTTCCCCCTTCCTGGGGCCCCACACCCCCTGGGGTGAACTCCCTCACTCCTTGCCCCCTTTGTGTTGTGTTGGATGTGGTGAGAGAGTGTGGGGCAGCCTTGGGTTCTTGGTCAGCAGCGCCCTATGATGATAGGGGCTCGTTCTCTTTAATTAGAGGTGAGAGCCCAAACACTATCCTGACGGGCATTCTACTACCGGTCGCTCCCTGCTCTGACCTCAATACCCCTGGGCCGTGTGCGTGTCTGTGGACCCTTTTCCCCTACCCCGGTAACACCTGTCAAATTGTGCATCAGCGTTGGTAGCAAGGTCAATAGTGTAATGCTTGGTGAAAGTATGTGGGGAGGCCCACGTTGCCACCTTGCATACTTCCCACAGGGGAATATGTCTAAAGAATGCTGAAGGGATGGCCACTGCTCTGAGGGAATGAGCTTTAACTGTGTCGGGGGCAATTTGGGATGTCAAATTGTATGACAGAAGAATGTACTTCTTTATCCAATTGGACAGAGTTTGTTTAGTTACCCTTTGTCCCAGAGGTCTAGGGACATAGGAAACAAATAAGTTATCAAATTTCTTAATTTTCTTCATTCTTTCTAGGTAGAACAAGGTTGCCCTTCTTAAGTCTAGTGTGTAAATGGTGACCTCCCCTGGCGAGGAGTGTGGCTTTGGAGAGAAAACAAGTAAGTTTATAGTTTGAATGGAACTCAGAAGACACCTTAGGGAGGAAAGAAAGGTGTGGTCTGAGAGTAATTTTATCTTTATGCACCACTAAATACAGGTAAGTAACCCACTTCTGACCCCCACCCCTGCTAGGCCCCCCACTTCCCCATAGCACCTAGGCCTCTGTGTCCCCCCCTTCCCTGTCCCCCACTAGTCTATTCCCTCCTTGGCCAGTGGGGGCCAGGGAAGGGGAGCAGGGGCCTAGCACAGGCCTCCCCACTTACCTGCCCCCTGCTTACCTGTCCTCTGGCCACCTTCTCTGAACTCAGCCTCAATTTCCCAAATTCTGACGTTCCAGGGCCCTTCCTCAGAACTTCAGAACTCGGGAAATCAAGGCCAAATACACAAGTCCTTGGTGTTTTCCAAAGAAAATCAAGGACTGAGTTTCAGCATTAGTCTACACCAAAAGTGTTTACCCACTGGGTAAAGTGAGTCCACTTCCTTCAGTAAGTTAAGCTAGTGGAAGCCTTACAGCTTGCAAGCAGAAAGTCTTTCAGTTCTTTAAGCAAGTACCTTTCAGTTGGGGTCAAAAGCATATCCTGCAAGCTGTCAGATGGAGGAGTGGTAGGTCCTGATGCCAAAGTAGGCCCAAGAGGGTTGTAATCCTATCTGGAACCATGGGGAGGGGCCAGGACAGCTGAGCTTGTTTCTTGAGCAGAGCTGAGAACCAAAACTGTTGGCCAGCAGGGAGTGATTAAGATTAGGTCTACCGACTCCCGAGCTGCTTTGAACAGGGCCTTGTGAATCAGAAGGGTAGGGAGAAATGCATAAAGCATTGGGCCAACTATGTACCATTTGGGCCAAGTATGGACCAGGGCATCTCCTAAGGACCCCCATCCCAGTGCCCCCCTCGACATATATTGAGGACACTTCTTGTTGGTCTCTGAAGCAAACAAGTCAGCTTCTGGTACACCCCACATCTCCATCAGGACTAGAAATATGGACTGTTTCAGTTACCACTTGTGAGATGGAGAATATGAGCAGCTGAGAGCATTGACTCTGGTTGTTGCACCTCCCTGGAAGGTGAACCGCTATTGGCATGATGTTGTTCATAATGCACCAGTCCCATAACTTCGTGGCTTCTATTGTCAGAAGGCAAGACCTTGAACCCCCCTTGTTTGTTGATATAATACTTTGCTGTGGTGTTGTCTGTCTGAATTAAAACAATCTGGCCTAGTATGTACTGTGTGAATGCTTTCAGGATGAAGCGAACTGCCCTTAGCTCTAGGGCATTTATGTGAAGTAAAGATTCCACGCATGTACAGCGATCTTTTGCTATTAAGATGAGCCCCACTCCTACTCTTTGAGGCATTTGAGGTAATAACGCTTAAGGGCGGAGAGGAAATTAAAGGAACCCCCTTGCATACATTGTCTCTTTTTGTTCACTACAATAAGCTGCTGAAAACATGGGGCGGGGTGTGAAGTATCATGGAGGTGTCATGCAGGACATCTGGGAAGAAGGCCAGGAGCCATGCCTGTAGAGGTCTCATTCATAGGGTACTTTCCCACAACATTAATTATGCACATTATTATTTTATCCAAATATTTCACTAACTTGGGAATGCCTTCTTCCACATATTTTCTATCCAATGCACATGTTTTAAAAGCACATTACAGGGTGCCTCAAACCATCTTGAATAAGGACTTTTTAAATTATGCGCATAGATTGACTGTATGAATACTGCATTGAAAACACATTCACATAATGCACATATTTTCAACGTGGGAATGCAGCACATAATGGAATGCACCGAAATCCTCTGTTAATCCTCCAGGATAATGGAAGTCCACAAAGAGAGCTGATGCTGTTCCAGGCATGGCAAATGAGGGAGGGAAAGAACCTCCGGAGTGGTGGGAGAAACAGCTTCCAGAGGAGGGAAGAAAGGTCACTTCTGGTTTCCTTCTTGTAACACTGAGAATGTGGATAAAAGCAAGAGAAATATGTGCATCAAACTGAATGTGGGAATGCTTATAATGCACAATTTTACAATGTGCATTAAGTTCGAAGGTGGAGACAAGCAGAATGTGTGAATGGGGAATAGCAAATTGTAATGTGCACCTTAAACAACCAGATTAAAACAATGCAGACTTTTGATAATGTGGGAAAGCGCCCGTAGTCTGGCACAGGGTGTAATGTGTGCTGTAGTCACCATCAGCCCCAGGAGTCTGGAAAGAAAATAATAATCTTTACTCGGTTCCTGGTGGATCTCCCTTATTAAGGAATGAATGGTTTGCCATCTGTCAAGTGGCACAATAGTCCTTCTTACAAGAGTATCTATATGAGCTCCAATGAAAGTAAGGGCAGTCATGGGGGTAAGGACTGACTTAGACCAATTAATCAAGAATCCAAGATTTTGCATAGTGGAAACATGGTGCATGGACAATGGCAATGGAGAATGGCAGTATTGCATAGCAATAAACTGCTTAGGGGGTTGGAAGCACTTGCACTTGAGGGCAGGAGAGGAGGGCTAGGAGCTAGCAGTACACCTGTGCCTCTGCACTTGCTGTTGTCATTCCTGACCCTGCTAGCCTGTGAATGCCAATAGGAAAAAGCAGAGGTTCGTGCCTGCAGCTAGGGCTGTAGCGGAAAATCGCAGCGGTAGCTATTTCCGGCGGAAACAGTGTTTCCGCAATTAGTGGAATGGCATGGCAGAGGCTTTCATTCCGTGGTTCCGCGGTTCCGCCAATTTAATTCCGCAACTTAGTGGAATCATGGAAACATGACATTTTCGCTATTTCCGCAATTCCGCCAGCGCCACAAAATAGCAGAATAGCAGTTTTCCGCAATTTTCCTGCAATTTTTCCGCAATTCTGCGATTTGCAGAATTCCAGCGGAATTAGTGGAATATCCGCAGAAAAGTCGTGGTGTGGCGCGGGCAATTCCGAAATGGCGGGACGGAATCGCGGCGCGGTAAAAGCTGCTGCCGCATCAGCCCTACCTGCAGCTGGCTAGCCTGGAAATGTTAATAGGGAATGGAAAGGGTGGGAAATAGCACAGGCTCCAGGAGGGAAAGTATGCCATCCCGGTGGAGGGGGAGGGCTGGATGTGCCAGAGGAAAACACAGTGACATTGAACATTTTAAAGGTTTTACTTATGATCAGTAAACTGTCACTTAATGCTGGGTGTTTGTGCTGGCAATGCGGTTTATGTGCCAGCACAAGGCATCCCAGATCTCTCCAGATATGTGCTGCTCCACTCTGTTCAGCTGGTCCCAGAACAGGGGCACTGGCTCTTCAGAAATAACTAGTGGTGGGTTCTCCAACATTATGCCATCAGTTGCAAAATGTTGTAGAGAACACTGGCAGTGGAGGTAGAAGTGTGCACCAGGGACCCATGGTTTTTTTTTTCATTTTTGTTATTTAAATATTTCATTTTCATTTTCATAAATGTAAAATTTCATTTTAGTTTTTGCTTTCGTTTTCAATTTCCATTGGTTTCAATGGAAAACACGTTTTTGCCTGTAAGGTTTTTGGTTTTTGTTATGTTTGGATGAGTCTTGGAGAGGTACCAGCTATAGACAGCACTATGTGCACCAAATTTCAGAAATATTAGATAAAGGAATATGATTTTATAAGCAGTTGAATTATGCTATTTTGCAAAAATCTGCATATACATTCATGGCTATAACGTCTTTGTTTCCTATCTAATGTGTATGTAATTTGGCAAATTTATACCTCTCTCCACTTTTACTATCTATGTCAACTTTCAAAAGGAGTGGATAAAGGGTTCTGGTGGTATAAGCAATTAACTTATAAATGTATATCTGACTGTAACATCTTTTTAGTCGAACCAGTGTGCATGACATTTGGCAGGTCTATATCTAACACCTTCAGGATCATCTCTGCCAAATATCAGAAAGATGTGATAAAGGGCCCCAATTTTATAAGCCTGCACAGCATATGCAGAAATGCTGCATATGAGCCTATGCCAGGGATTCTCTTATGTGTCACTGTAGTATAAGATTGGTTTGTGATGCCAAGTGGCCACCAGAAATGTCAGCCAAATATCCTCATTATGTTCTGTGACCATCCCAACTTCTTTCCCCCACTTGTTACTGGGAAGTCAGAAGCATCTGTTTAGGAAAGAGCCAATAGAGATTCTCTTATGTCCTCTATCACAGTGCTGTAGGATGTGATGATAATTGGCCAGCCTGGATGTGTAAAACATGTCTCCTGATTGCTGGGATGCTATCCCCAAAGTCCCAGTTATGTCCCTTCTATATCAGCCACAGGGCCGCCCACTATGCCCGCCTCAAAGCCACCACCGATTGATCCTGTAAAGATGGAAGTATGCAGTAATTGACCAGTGAATGTGTATGTCAGTCTGTTGGGTTGATCCCCAGCCTCCCTCCTACAGCCTCCCTCCCACTGTCATTCCAGGTGCCTGCCTCTGACTGGTGCTGCATGTGGTCTTCAAGGGGACAATTTCAATTGCTTGTGAAATTGGGATCCTTTATTAAATTGTCCTTTAGTTTGGCAGAGATGACAGGGAAAATGCGGGATACATTCCTGCCAAATATCCTGTAAACAGGATGGAATATAAAAATGTTAGTCAGAATGCCTTTTCAAGTTAATGGCTTATAGCATCAGGACCCTTTATCCAATCTTTCTGAAATTTGGCAGAATTGGTAAACTTGTGGTTTATAATATTCCCAGGTTTCATGCAAATTGGACAAAATATAAAGAAGTTGTAACCAGGAATGTGTATGGAGATTTTCTTAAAATCACAACATTCAATTGCTTCTAAAACCTGTTCCTGTTACCCAGTAGTTTCAAAATTTGGTACAAATAGCACCCTCCATTGGGGGTACAATTTCCCCACATTTCATTAGAATTGAATAAGAAATTTAAAAAAGATGTAGTCAAAAATATGTTTTTCCATTTTTTCCCATTATTTTGAAAACAAAAATTCATTTTCATTATTATTTTTTGTTTTTGTTATTACAGTAAAAAAAATAATCAAAAATTTAATTTTTGTTATCATAATAACAAAAATGAATTGCACACCCCACTCATTACAGGGATGCAGTCTCCAGCTGGAAATCATGCCTGGCTGCAATTGCTCTCCAGAACTGCCTCAAAAGCAGGGGAGGGGAAACCACTGAATGCTGAGCAATGGGCAGGTGGGGGACCTGCAAGGCAGTCAAGGTCACTGCGCAGGGAATGTATGTGGGAGAAGAATTGCCCATTGGTTGAAAGCAACTCATATTTTCTTATCTTTTGAAAGTAATTTTTGCTTTCGATGAGCATGAGGGATCATAACATAATAGAAAGCTATTGCTGCAAGTTGTTTGCCAGGGAAAGCCAAATGGCTTTTGCTTGTATCTGTGGGTGCTGTGGCTGCCTTGGACACGTGGCCTAGAGAAGTTGCGGGGGTTGATGGATACCCTGGCCTTTGCTGATGTTTGGGTGACGCCTGATGTACTGACTGAGAACTGTCAAACCCATCCTGCAAGGCTGGCTATGCGCTCATCAGTTAGCACATTAACACAGTAGGGTTCCATGCATGCATGATGAAGCTCAGACAATGCACAACCTGTTGTAGCTCAAAGTTTAGCAGCATGGAAGAATGGGAGTCCCAGCCTAGATGAACTGAGAGAGTGGGATAAGATCAGGACCATGACTTTTCTGGACATTTGTGCACTGCCAGAAATAAGGAAGTCGCTAACGAAGGCTGGACTTTCGCTGTCATTTTTCCTCATCACTGCCCACATGACAGTGAAAGGATATCTGCAGGGCCACCAGAGTGCATTGATCAGATGGTGGAACTGAATCTCTTGGGGGGAAATTTTATTTTGCTTTCAGTTTTCAGGGAATGTGAATCCAGTGATTACAAGATTTGGACACTCCCAGAAGTGCAGGGTGCCCTGGTGAGTGAGTCTGTTTTCCGTCCCAACTATATGGTAATGCAGAAGATGCTGGAGCAGAGGTACAAGAGGCTCATGTTTCACTGGGAGTTTTAAGCGAACCAGGAGGGACTTCCAACCCCACAGTTGAAAAGACTCCAATAAAACTGTATTCTGCAACCTGCCAGCAAGATATGAACTATGTCGTGAGCTGTGGATGGGGAAAACTGGGCTGGGAACATGCAAAGACTGATTGCTTGGACTGGCTGCTTTCGATTTGAATGTTTACTTTTGCTTTCAATTTTCAGAATTGATGTTCAATAGAGTGTGCAATTTGCTCAATAAACTCAGTGTTCTGTGCAGGGCCAGCCTTATCACGGGGCAGACCAGGGCAGCCACCCCAGGCCCCGCTCCCAGGGGGGCCCATGGCTGCACTGCCTCTGACAGCAGTCGTAACTTCAAGAACCCACTTACCGGCCTCCCTGCCTGAGCCCCTGCCCTCAGAAACAGCCTGGAGGGGCAGAGGGGGAGGAACTACCACTGACCTCACCGCCCACCTGCCTGGGTGCCTTTGCCTGCTGCAGCGCCACCCACACAACCCACCTGCCCATGATTTTGCTACTGCTGCCAGCCACAGCTTGAAATGTCCCACTGTGTACCTTCACATGCGTGTGCCCGCTGGGGCCAGCCATTTCCTGAATCTGGCATGCTGGGAAATGCAGTTCAAGCATGCCAGATTGAGGACATGGCTTCTGGCAGCAGCGCACACATGTGCATGGTGCAGAGGCGCACAGCGGGACATCCAGACAGTGAGAGGCCATGGCAGGCAGCAGCAGACCCAAGGGCACTGGGGGCCAGCCCAGCCAAAGTGTGTGTGTGAGTTTGAATGAGAATGAGTGAGCATGTGTGAGAGAGTTTGTTTGAATGAGTGTGTGTGTGTGAAATTGAATGTGTGTGTGCATGAGAGAGAGAGGTGAGAGCACGTGTGTGTCTGAATGAATGTGTGTGTGAGAGAGAGAGAGAGAGGTGAGAGCATGTGTGTGACTGAATGAGTGTGTGTGAGTGAAAGAGAGAGGACGACCCCCTGGGTGTGCAGGTGGGGGGGGGTCCATGTAAACTGCATGGGTGGTGGGTGGGGGTGCATGCACGCTCCTGGCACATACCCATCTCCACCCATCACCCACCCACAGAGCCATCTGGAAAAACAGAGGAGGCTCCATGGGTGGAGGTGGATGGGTGTCTGTGGGAAAGGGCACACACCTACCTCCACCCACCACAGCAGCACACCCATACCCCCACCCACTGCTGCCTGTGTAGAAAGGGTCTGTGTGTGAGAGAGAATGAATATGTGTGCATGAGTTTGAATGATGTGTGTGTGTGTGTGTGTGTGTGTGTGTG
>QEPC01013828.1:64792-87160 GCA_003113815.1 Sphenodon punctatus
AATAATAATAATAATAATTTATTATTCTAGGGTGCCATTCTAGATGCCTATGCTCTCTCAAAGTCATAGACATAGTCAGAGATGTGTGGTTTTGAAAACATACAATGCTTCAGTGGCCACTGGCCACTCCTACGGGGAAGCTTTTGTAAGCTGCGGGAGGGGACGTTTTCCTACTCTCCTATTTGTGAATGTGAAGAGGGGACCGGGACTCCGTCCGGGAGGGAGGGAGCCAGCCATTCCAAGAAGAACAGAAGGTTGTGCCACCTTGTAAACAAGGTTCTTCGAGATGGCTCCAGAGTCCAAACATTCTCACACGCCCACCCAGACAGTTAACTTGGCTTGAAGTTCAAATTCTAGTAAAACAGAAATCTTGTCTGTGGGGGAGGGGATGGTTGTCTTCTAGCAGCATGCTGTATGACTCTTCACTCAGAAGACTTGCACTGTATATACTCCTGCTGTATGACTGATTCACTCAGAAGACTTGCACTGAAGGTGGGGGGGAGGGTACGTAATGATGGCTATTGGCTGGCTACCACATTACAGAATACAGAGAAAACTGGGTAGTCACTCCACCCAGCCAAGCCACCGCCAAACTCTATCAAACTCATTGATACAAGACACAAGGGGATTATAGTTGACACAAGGGGATTATATAGTTGCTTTAAGTGAGTCCACACAGTTATTAGACAGGCAGGCAGCCAGTTCACTTGGCTGGCTGGCAAGTTTAGCTGTAGCCAAATTACAAGGAACAAAGAGTTTCCTTCCAGCAACTACTGTTTGCATGTGTTGGTGCAGGGTACTATTAAATTTATAGTATTAACTATAATATAACTATAATAATTATATTATTACAAAACAGTAACCCTAATGTAACAATATCTAAAAAAAATATTTTAAAGTTAAATAGAACAACCAGGATTTGAACACACAGAATGCCAGTTAAGAATTATATCACAAGCAGGAACCTTAACAGCTATGCTATTTACATAGTTACACTCTGGCAGCATCACTTAAGTCGTGAACTTAAGTGGTGAGTTTAAAGTGACACAGGTCACTTTTAACTCCAAACATGACTTTTGGACAAAAAACTTTTCTTTTGTTCAAAAAACTTTTAAGTGGTGAGTTTAAAGTGACACAGGTCACTTTTAACTCCAAACATGACTTTTGGACAAAAAACTTTGCTTTGCAGATCTTTATATAAAAAACAATTTGAAAAATAATAAAAACACCGTTCCTTCAACTCCCAACAAGAACATGTTGTACATGCATGTATGTATTGAGAAGAACGAGCGGTTACTGCAGTACAGAGAGACACACACAGTAGCACAGCACCAGCAGCAGTCAGCAACAGCGTGACAGCATCACAGCACAGCGCTGCAGCGGCAGCACAAAATAGTCATACTCCCTTCGCGGAACTGCGATAAGCGCTCATGGCTGTGTCTCATATATTAAATTGGCGGAACGCGGGAAAAGACCGCTGATTTTACACGACAACGGTAACGATCAAGAAATTGGCAAAACGCATACATGCCGCATCTGCGAATTCTTGTAGTGGAAGAAAAGCAGAATCGCGGAGTAGCGCGCGGAATTCTGTGAGGCGCAACGTCGGATGCCGAGGTTTAGGAATGGAATCGCGGTGCGGTAACAGCTGCTGCTGCATCAGCCCTAATCTCAGCCAGGACCTGGAGGCTAAGAACCACAGCATCTGTGATAAGAACAAAACACATGTCCTTTAAGGAGTAGATGGGGGTAGATACACAGAACACACTTGCACAAAGCCCATACGCGCATCCCCGAGGACCCACAGGGAGCTTCACCGTGGGTGAGGGCTGGCCAATCCATGATCATCACTGCACCTGGCCCATCATGGAACAAAACACGGGTGTAACGGGTTATGACCTAACAAGGACAAGATCAAGATGTGGAATACACTTACTAGGCTGGTCATCTCCTCCTCCTTCAGCCCTGGTGCTGTCGAGCTAAATGAGGGGACATGGAGGGGTGTGGCCAGGGCCACAACCAGAATGTGCATGAATCTTTACAGCAAGGCTAGGGTGAGAGAAAGGGGCAGGTCATTAACGCAGAACAGAGCTGATACACTGTCCATAGGCCCGGGGTAACCCCAATAAAAGGCACATGGAGGGAGCACTCAATCCCACCCGTGAAGACCATCCATAGCAGCCATGGTGGATGGGAGGGGTGCAGCACTCCAACAATTGTTGCTGGCCACTGATGTGTTGTTCAGAAGCATCCGCAATCTGCAGAGGGCATGCCTAAGGTGGTTCCAGCACACAGCTCAACACTGGTCCTCCATGCTGGACAATACAGTGCAGTCTGTTCAGCCTCAGCACAACTTGCAAACGGTGCAGGGCATGGCTGAGATGCTGGGCGATAAGGCAGTTCTACCAGTCCAGGCAGCTGCGGATGGATACCATGCTGTGGGGCTTGTCCTGTTCAGCCAGATTCCTGACCACGGACATGGCTCTCATCATCCATGGCATTCGCTAGACTGTCCTGATAGAGAGAAGGGTGTGGGTCCAGTATAGGAGCGAGAATTGGTGGGAGACCACCCTAGCCACCTGGGGAGGATGACCAATGGACGGAGCACTTTAAAAGGCCCTGAAGTCTACTGTCCCAGCTTGCTGGTATCCTACGGCCACACCTGGAGAAGGAAAACTCCAACATGAGGGACCCCATGCCAGTGGGAAAGCGCGTGACCATAGCTATTTGGAGGCTGGCAACTCCCAATTCCTGCCACAGTGTGGCACAGTCGTTCAGGGTGGAAACCTCCACGGTTGCCAAGGTCCTTAATGAGGTGTGCATGACCATGGTGGAAGAACTCATGGAGCCAGGCGCAGGTGATCCAGCTGGTTGATCCTGAGGAGGTGACCGTTGGCTTCACTGCAATGGGCTTTCCGCACTGCATTGGGGCCATAGATGGGACCCATACATTCCCATAATCCATCCCCCTAACAGCAAGAAGGACTATCTGAATAGAAAGGGTCAGTTCCCTGCAAGTCATTGTGGACCACCGGGGCCACTTCCTGGACGTGTATACCAGAGTGTCTGGAAGGTAGAGCCACAATGCAAGGATCCTCGATACCCCGCCATTCTTCATATGGATGTACATGGGAGAAATTGCCGCAACTATATTCTGGGTTATTGAGGGCATGGTCATGCGTCCCATTATTATCGCAGATCCAGCCTATCCAGTCATGCCATGGGTAATGAAGTCGTACCCCGTATCACAAACATTTGCCCTCCCAGGTGCTCTTCAATGCCAAGCTGTGCTCCATCCGCTGTGTAGTTGAACGTGCCTCTGGGGTTCTGAAAATGTGGTGGTGCCTCCTACAGAATATTCAATCTGGATAAGGCCCACATGTTTGTGACTGCGGCTTGTGTACTGCACAATATCTGTGAAACTTGGAGGGGTGTGTGCCCTGAACTCTCCTCTCCCACCTCATTTGGATGATCCAGTGCCCCTGTTCCAATAGGGCCACAGTGCCGCAGAGAGGTGCATATCACACCAGAACTGGGACGCCCTTTGTCACCACATTGCCCACATGCAGGGGGGACAGTGAGGCAACTGCTTCCCCAACACCCTTCATGATCTGCACCCATCTGTACATATGTTCAATGTAAATAAATACAATGGTTAACAGGTATGTGTGTGTTGTTTCCTCGTCAAATACCCCACTGGGTCTACGATGGCCATCCTTCTTTGCTACATCCGTTAAGAGGGCTGTCCTTGCATTTCAGATGGGAATCCCATGGAGGGGAGCCCCATCCCCACTGTCTTATCCATTTCCTATAGGGGGGAAGGTGAAGGGATTGCATTTCACACCTGTGGCCCGTACTTTCCCCTCCTGGCCATAATCCCTGAGCCTATCGTTCAACCTGGTGGTCCGTTCCACCTTGCATGGTGAATTAACATGCTTCTGTGTCAGAGTGGTGCCACAATAAGGTTGCTATACCTTTAAGAGAGGTGCCTGCCATGAGAAGCACCTAAGATGGCCACCATCAGGAAGCGGATGTAGGTGAGTGTGGCTTCCACTATAAAACAGAGTTAGCCAGGAAGAAAAAGGCATTCTGCTCTTGACTTTAGTGGAGTGAACATCTCTGCCAGTGGCTGCCTGGAAGGATGCTAACCTGGAGGGCCTAAAGGAAGGCACCTGATGCGAAGAGTCAAGGAAAGAGTTGGCAAAGAGCTAGCCAGGGACTGTGGTTGTAGCTAGGCTCTGCGAAATGCACTGTGGACTGGTGAGAGGCTTGGTGCCTGGCCTGGGATTTTGTGAGTCTAAATAAACTAATTGAGCCTGACTGTTGAGTGGCAACCTTCTTGGGCTCCGATCCTGCAACCACTCACCCACTAGTAAGTGGGGCTTAGATGCACATGGTGACAAAAAGGGTTCCAAAAACGGTACCATGGCCACGATCTTCCCATCTACACATAGGACACAATTCACTTCACCATGGAACAGCATTGTGTACTGGGCCAACCCGGAGGATATGGTAGGGGTGGAAGCAGAGCTGGTGCTCACCTGTGACAGGAAGGCATAGCTGTCAGCTGGTTCTCCCTCTTCAGGTCCCCTGTCCCTCCCTGGAATCACACTGGTTTAGCTGGTTGTCAGAGGGGACCATGGCTGTGGCCTGCCTCATTCTTCCAGTGGTGGTGGAGGACACAGCTGTGCTGGTGCTTGCGTGTCAAGGGACATGGTACCTGTCAGTTGTCATGTTGCTCCTGCTCCGCAACTCCTTGGGGCAGCATCCCCCACTCCTGCCAAGGATCTCATGTGCTTACCTGGCTGTTGCCATGTCCGTCCATGACACTGACTTTTCTTTTGGGGGGTTGGGGCTATGTGTGGTGTTGGAGCCAGTGCACCTTCTCTTTGGGTACATTTCCTTTTAGGGTTTCTGGCTGGGCTGGGAACTTATCGGAGGGTGGGGGCTGTCAGTTGGCAGTCGGGCGTTTTGCCTCTCTAGCGCTTGCGTGACCCTTTCTCCGTGATCATGGCAGACCTGTCCCATGAGTGGGTGTGCAACCCTATCCACACAGGCCAGTGAGGGGTGAACAACACCCCTCGCCACCCATCTGCACCCTTGCCCCCCCACAGAGCAACCTGGCTTTTTCCTGATTGCTCCATGTGGAGAGACGCGTGAGGGTAGGTGGAGGTACATGGGTACGGGAGCACGCGCCCAGTTACTGCCTCTTTTACATGGGCATTTGCACACATGGAAGATAGGTCGACCTGCATGGTAGTGGCTCGTTTAAAAACAGTCTCAGAGAGAGAAGGATGGGATCTCAAAAAAGAGATGCCCCTGAGCAGAGGCGGGACTCACACTAGGGAGAACCGTTGACTGGCGAATGACAATGAGGATAACAAATGCAACAGAGACATTTGAATGCTTTGGGAGAACATGGAAAGCATCCAGATTAGCAGATGTCCAGATGATGGGGGTGTCAGGGAAGGAGAGTCTCCTGCCCTCCCTCTCTATCTTTGCCTCCTGCAGCCACCTCAGCCCCATAGAGAAACAGGAGGAGAGAGCAGAAAGGGAGTTCCAGCCACAGCAGACCAGCACTGGTTCTCTGCTCTGCTTTCTCCCCGTACCTCCTGCAGCCACATCAGCTCATCAGGATGTGTCACTCACTGAAGAAACAAGCAGCACTCCACATACGTGAAGAATTCAGATGAGCAAAGTTCCAGATAACCAGGTCCCTGGGACCTTATTAGATAAATACAGCAACACTGTAATCAGGCTTAGCAGGGGCAGGTGTGTGTGTGTGAGTTATTAAAGATATAACTCGTGTTTGAGCTCAGTTTTGTAATGTTAACACACACTCACCTTGCTATTCCTGCCCAAAGTGCCCGGGCTCAAACTAACAAACACATCCCCACCCTAAAATACTTGGGTATTAAATGTTTTGTAGATGCATGGTCACTTAGTGCAAACAGGAACACAGGGTGATTTCAGACGTTATGGCCGGGCGGTTCACCACAGTCGATTCCTGGTGGGGGCAAACAACCCCCCACCCCCCCGGGGTGAATAAAAGGCCCGAACAGACGTGACGGGGCCGGGACCATGGCCAGGAATCGGGCCGCCAGATCACGGAGCGGGGCAGCGAAACAGACGTGACGCCGATCCCCAGACATGGTCAAAACTCCCAGAAGGCACCGGGCAGGGGCGGGACACAGACATGGCTGTCTGAGGGCAAATGAAGCCAGAAGTCACACAAGGGAAAGCCCATACAAGGGAAATGGGAAGGGAGGGGGGAAGAGGCAGAAGAGGCTGACAGGTACCACACACACCAGGCACACAGACAGCGGAGGCACAGCGGGACACACAGCATGAGCACACGCCCGGGCACACACACACACACCCGTACACACACAAGGGAAGGGAAGGGAAGGGGGGCACGGGTGCCCGGAAAACACACAAGGCACAACGGGAGCAGGGGGGGAGACATGGAAGAGGGGGGGAACCGCAAAGGGGCAGGTCAGGACACAGGCAGCAGCAAGCCCCACCCCCACAGCAGCACAGTCCACATGGGCACCCCCACAGCAAAACAGGCAGTCTCAGAAAGGGGGGGCCAGGACCCCGGGACCAAGGCACTATGGGGGCCCACAATGCACAGTGAGTCGGGCGGAGATGGTCCAGGAGGAACACGGAGATCCCACAGTCACAGAGGGGCAGATGGAGGGCAGCCAGGACAGGTGGAGCTGTGAAGCAGGTCCAAGGACACGCACCCCACCCCCCCAGAGGAAGCACCACGGGCCAGTTCGCCTGAACCCCCAGGTCACACAAGCACCCAAGAGGGAGGGGGGCTGTGCAGCAGGTGGCAGCGCCGGTGGGTGGGGACAGGTAGCTGGACACAGGCGGGTCGGCGAGGCCACGCAGAGTGCCGCACCCAGGCACCAGGGAGGGCAACCACAGAGGGGAGCCCAGAGTGTGCAGTCCGACTGGGGGGTGGGGCCCGGAGGGGGACAGGGCCACAGGCAGGGGCAGCAGCACCCTGTGAAGCAGGCTGCACCACAGCACGGCAGAGACATCAGGGTGGGAGCAGCCAGTGGGACCCGCCACCCTGGGACTGGGGCGGGAGCCCACATGGGGGCAGGACACCGGGGGGGCCGGGAGGAGCACAGGGACTCACAGGTTGCTGCTGGGGGTCACTGCGGGCCCAGGGTCCGGGTGCCCCGCCCAGTGAACCAGGTGGGGCCAATGGATCAAGCCCCGGCGGTACCCCAGCACGGACATGTGGTGGGTGATCAGGTAGTAGGCCTCGAAGGGATCATGCATGAAGAGACCCAGCTGGACGTCCACACGGGACCACACCCCCAACAGGGCCGACATCTCCACCGCGGAAGGCTCCGACACACAGCAGGCAGCAGAAGGGGGCCAAGAGAGATGTCCCAGCTCCAGTATCCAGTGGTACACCGCCCCACGGGTGCGCTGGTACCCACGCGCCCAGTGAACACAGACAAAGTAAGACACGGCCAAGGCAGGACCACCCTCAGCTAGGCACACCATGTAGGCACTCAGCCCGCACACAACCAGTGCAGAAACGGTCTCAGCCCCGGACCAGGGCACATGCGAACACCGCTTGTCTGGGATGCGCCCCTCAGGGAAGCGAACCAGCCCCAGGGTCTCCGTATGCAGCCGGCAATCACGAGCGCTCACCTCATAGCCGAAGTAGCGAAGTCCGGAGCTCAAGCTCTCAAAGGCACCCGCATGCCTGCCCGGGGTGCCGAGGAGCAGCTGCACGGCTGGGGTATGCCACAGGTCGCAAAGAGAGATGGTCTCACGGAAGGTCCAGATATGGGGGGCCCCATGGGGGCCGGGGAGTGGGAGCCCGGTGGATGGGCAACCAGCCATGGTCTGGCACAACAGGGAGAATAACACAAAGGCCAGGGGGGCACACACACCCTCCAGGGCCGGGAGGGCCTCCGAGGGGTCCCAAGGCCAGGGAAAGCGACCACGGACCACAACATTGTAGCACAACAGAGCGAGGTGTGGGGTGCGGACCCGGCACAGCTGCAGAACACAATAGTGCTCACACTGTCTGGCTAATCGCACCTCCAAGGCCATACTGTAGCAAACATTGGGGGGCAGGGGGGCGGGGTGGTGGTGGAGATGGCTGATGGAATGCACCTGTCCAGGGAGTGCGCAGACCCGCGCACCCGTACAGGGGCGAGGCCTGGTGTGCTGCCTGCCAGTGCACCCAATTGCAAGCACGCATACCCCAGCCCCCCCTTGGGGGGGCCACACCCACCTAGGGACCCACCCCCTGGACAGCCCTGCCATCAGAGACTCTGTATAACTGTTCCCATCCCCCCCAGGGCCCAACCACCATGGAGCGGGACAGGGCAGCAGCCTATTGGATGCACCTCGCGCTCGCAGCCAAGTGGTTCCACGACCACACTGAGCAGCTGCGCCTCCTTACCGTGGAGATGTACCTGGCCGTCCGGCTGTGGGTTGCCCTGGCCCAGATAGCTGCAAGGAGTCTCCGGGCCCACCACGGGCGCAGGAAAGCCCTTGCTCAGCTCAGGGCACAGAGAATCTCCGGGGTGGATTGGCAGGCTGTGAGCCGGAGCCGGACCTGGCCCGCAGTGCTCCGTTGGGCTGCCAGGTGCCTCCTCTGGGCAAGGGAGACCATGCGCCAGGGCGCTGGCCCACTGGGAAGAGCCAGACTGGAGGGCCCACTTTAGGATGAACAAGAGCACCCTGCTCCACCTAATGGAGCTCCTTACACCCTGGCTGGAGCGGCAGCACACCTCCATGCGGAACTCCACCCCCATGGTCCAACGGGCGGCAATAGGGGTCTGGCCCCTCGCTATGCCCGACTCCTGCTGGTCCGTGTCCCAGCACTTCGGGGTAGGGCTCAGCACTGTCGCCTGTATCCTCCGGGATGTGTGCAAGGCGGTGGAGGGAGTGCTCCTGGACAGAATGATCCAGCTAGTGGACCAGGGGGACATGATGGCCAGGTTCGCGGCCGGAGGCTTCCCCAACTGCATGGGAGCCATGGACAGCACCCACCTAGAGATACTCCGCCCAGCCGCCGGGGAGGCGCTGGAGTATGAACAGGCACGGGTATTACTCCCTGCAGCTGCAGGGGGTGTTGGATCACCGGGGCCGGTTCATTGACATCTACACGGGCAACTCTGGCCACAGACACGACGCCAGGATCATGACCATCTCACCCTTCTATGCCCGCATGTTCCGGGGGGACTTCGCAGACATGGGCATGCGCTGGATCGAGGGGGTCCCGATGCCCCCCTGTATTCTGGGGGACCCTGCCTACCCCCTCACCTGCTGGTTGATGAAGGTGTACCCTGTATGAAGGACCCCTGGCCAGGGCCCAGCACGGTTGGGCCCCCACCCCTGTCTCCCACAAACGACAGCAGCAGCCATACTAGTGCAAGCAGACTTTATTTACCCCACGTGCACACTTTCCCCCTGTCCCTCCACCCCTGCGTTGCCCTGTCCCCTACAGTGGCCCCCATTACATAGCCCTCCCCCTCCCACCCCTTCCCCCCAAACCCCCTCGCTTCCTTAGTCGTCCCCGGGAGTGCCCGATGGGGCCCATGGAGCTCTGTGAGCTCTCCTCCCTCCCGCTGTCTGTGTTCCCTGCATGGTCCTGTACTGCCTCCTGGTCTGGCAGGGGGGCAGGCAGTGGGGGGGAGAGGGAGGCCAGGGCGGGGCGGCCCCCTGGGAGGCTGCACCCTCCGGACTGCCGGGGGCACCGGGAAATGGATACGTGGCCCCTGAGGGTGTGGGGGTGGCTGGAGCACCTGGGAGGGGGGCGGGGCCACCGAGGGTCCCGGCATTGGGATCTGGGCAGGCAGGGTGCCCGGGGGTGCGCCTTCCATCACATAGGCACACATAGTGCCGGCGTGCAGGAGAAGGGAGGTCCCAATATTGTGGGACCTGTCCATTTTGGCTGTGTGCTCCTGCACCATCCCCGTGATGGCCTGCTCCAGCCTCCCGAGCATCTCCACCTGCCTGATGTGTTCCCGGCGCTCCCGCCTCCACTCCAGGTGCACCTCGGCCTGGAGCCTCTGGTCCCTCACCTCGGCCCGCTCCAGGGACCACTCGATGGCCGCCTCCATGAGGGCCACGGCCTCAATCATCCTCTCCCACTGTTCTGCCGCATTCTGGATGATCTCCTGCGCCTGTTCCTCCCTTTGCCTGTGGACCCATGCCCGGTACTGCCGCATGCGCTGCGCTGGGGCCACGGGCCCTGGGGACGCTGGCTGCCAGGGTTGCCCTGTGGGTACGAGAGGGTGAGAGCGTCTCTCCCGGGCCCTCCCCACCCCCTGACCGCAGCCCCTCCCATCCCCTCTGACTGCCCGGGGACCCCCTCCCTGCACCCCGGTGTGCCCTCCCTACCGCCCCACCTGCCTCACCTGGTTCCTGCACCTGCTGGCTGGGCTCCTCAGCAGCTGCCGGCTTGGTCTCCTGGGTCCATTCTTGGGGTGTTCTGTGTCCTGCAGGTGAGGGAGGGGGCTGTGGGTGTTGGGATGCGCAGTTGGGGGACCTGGGAATGGACCCCCTCCTGCCTTGCTGGTGGGGCCGGGGCTTGGGCTGGGGCAGCCCCTGCCCCCTCCACCCCCCCTGGCCCTTGCCCCCCGGGCATGGTCCCTCCCCTCACTGGGTCACCTGCTTACCCTCGATGTCCATCTCAGATCGCTCAGAGGCCGGCCCCTTGGTGTGGGAGTGCTCCCCCATGGACCACTGGATGAGGGTGATGAGGGTGCTGGCCTCGGACTCCGCTTGGCCAGCCTGGGGTTGGGTGCTCTCTGGGCTGCTGCGGGGGGGGGGGGGCTGCAGGCGCCGGAGGTCCCGGGGCACTCTTCCTGGGGATCCGGGGCCCCAGAGCTCGTGTCTACCAGGCGGGTGGTGAGGGGAAGGGGTACCTCAGCCTGTTCCCTGCCCTGGACCACTGTGCTGCCCACAAGCCATGGGGCGACTATGGACCCCTTCATATGGAGGATGTGGTCCAGGGCATCGTAGAAGGGGGTGGTCTGGGCCCCATATCTGGACTGCTTATTGTTGTCCCAGATGGCCTTGTACCCCCTCTTCAGCTCCTTGGCCTTTGAGCGGCACTGTGCCGCTGTACGCTGGTGCCCCGTTGCCTCCATATCCTGCACTATGTCCTGGTAGACATGCTCGTTGCGCTGGTTGAGAGCGAGCTCCAGCTGGTACTCCAGGGTGCCCCAGATCCTGATAAAGTCCCAGGTCTCCTGGAGGCCCCACTGGCCCCCTCGGTGTTACGCCTTCCTCCGCTGTCTCCACAGCGGGTCATCCTCCTCCTCCACTGCCTCCGCCTCCGCCCGGTCAGGGCCAGTGTCCTCCGGGGGCTCGTCCGCCTGGGCCCTTTTCCGTGTCTGTGGGGACAGTGGGTGGGGGGTTTAGGGTTGGGTGGGGGTTGGGCCCCCTCGCAGGGAACCCCTGTCCCCCGCCTCCCTGCCGGTCGCCCGGGCGTGGTCCATGCCCCCCCACGGGAGTCCCTGTGCCCCCTGTTCCCCTCCCCTTCCTTCCCCTTACCCATTTCCTTGGTGCCTCCTCTGGCCCTGGTGCGGCTGCTGTCCCCGGGGCGTCGCATCCCACCTGCTGCTGTGGGTGTTGTCCCTGCACCTCCTGCATGGTTGGCACGACCCCCGTCTCCCCCTCCTCCACCTGCACTCCCCCCACCTTCCCATCGCTGCCCCTGCCTCCTCCTCCACTGTCGCTCTCGCCCACCGCTCTCTTCCGCCTCCCTCCTCTCTCCATCCCGCCATGCTTGCCTGCTGCTGATTTCCCTTTAAATCTCCCTCCGGTGGTTGTGTCATTGCTGGTTGCCTGGCAGCAATGCTGCGTGCATTGTCCATGGTTGGGGCTCGTTTCCTTTGGTTCTGTCCAGGGATTGGCATCCAGATGTTACTTTTTGTTGTTTCCTGGTGGGGATCTCTTTGACCACGCCTCCCAGGATTTAGCGCCGGGGAGCCCAGGAAGCGTGGTTGAATTTGACCCCATGTGGGTATTGAGCGTAGTGAACATCTGGCGCGTGCCGAACAGACGTTCAAGGCTCTTTGGCCCCGCCGTGGGATTGAGCGTGGTTCACTGTGGTTGAGCGTGATCTCGTAACGTCTGAAATCACCCACAGTGAACCGTGGGCGATGTTCCCAGTACATGACAAGCCAAAATGTCACTAAACATGGTGGCTGTAATGGCACTAAACATGGTGGCTGTAGCATGGTGGCACTAAACATGGCGAATTCACACCTGACACCTGAGTGAAAATTAGGGTTGAGTGGAATCAATGCATAGCTTGGCATCTTAAGTCAAGGTAAAGTGGTCTGAGCTTTCTCTGTGGCCTTTCCATGCCCTTAAGCCTATGAAAACTAATGAAATCGCAACCTAGGGTGCAATGGTTATTGGAACAGCCCAGGTCTGCTATGGGAGAGCTCCATCATTGGGGAAATTGGATCAAGCTCTCTGGTAAGTATCTGGGCCAAGCTTTGGACAGGACCAGGCACCTAAGCATAGTCAGGACCAGCAGTTCAGAGTTCAAGTCAAGCCAAAGGAGGAACCAAGATCAGGAAGATGAGCCAGGATCCATAGCGCAAAAGCCAAATCAGCAAGCAGAAGGCAGTAGTGATTAAACCAGACCTGAGTCAGGAATCATGATCAAGAGAATTGAGAGACAAGTGTCAAGGCAGGGTTCAGTCTTCATGGACATGGCTAAAGCAAGGTTGGATCAAGACAGTGGTAAGATTGGAGCAAGGTCTAGACAGGCAGTTGGGCACCCTACCAACATCCAAGCAGTGACTGTGTTTCTAGTACACTCTTGTATAACCCCAGATATCCAATGGAGTTGCAGGGTACCTGGCCGATCAGGGCCTAGACTATAGTTAGCTGAAGGGCAGGGTAGAGTTTGACAATGGGTGTTTTTAGACAAGCATATCCCCACTATACATGTTGCAGGGCTGCAGTGGTGCCCTATGGGTGTCCTGCAACATGTATAATGGGTGGGTAGCAGGTGGGGAGGTGCTTGTCTAAAACACCCAATATTATTGTGGCATCGTGGTAGGGAGCAGGTGGTGCAGTGCTCAGAACATTGGTCTCAAGTCACTGCAGTCTAGGTCTGAGTCCAGTGCCTCAATTCTGGACCATGTTCTGATGAAGAAAGGTAAACTGAACTAACTACTCCACTTCAGTAGCATTCAAAACAGTGTAAACAGAAGTTGCTGCTTCAGTTTAATTAAACTGAAGTAACTTCTCTCCTCTTCAATAACATTCATATGAGAATAAGCTGAAGTAAGTATAGTGTCAATTTCCTCCCCTAGCTGAGTTGTAATGATCAATAAACCAAGGTCACTACCTCACACTGATAAGTGGTCACACAAACAGTTACTAGTATGAAATATAAAAAAGGAGAGTATGTACTCCTAATTTTTCAGGAGTACTTACTTCCCTTTCTATGCCTGAATAACATCAGTTTAGCACTCTGGTTGTGCGAATGCATCAGGAGTAAAACATAAGTATAAGACCCATCTACATTAAATTAACTGTTTATTGGAATGTGACCTTGGCACATGGAGAAAAGAAAGGCATGTGGGCCATGTTGTTAGTCTGACCTTGTGGCAAAATGAGTCACATGGCTAAGCAGTCATTTTCTTCATGAACCATTCCCTACAAGCCACATATGTATCTAGTGCTACCAAAATGTGATAACCCGCGGTTCCACCCGGGAGCATATGAACCACCCACCCAGCAGAATGGCACGCACTTGCTTTTTCCCTACTCAGACGCCGCACCACTTTTGGGCTTCCCATACATTTTCATTTTCAAGATGTCCTGGATAAGCAACACCGCCAATATTAATGCTGCATCACCATTAAACTGCCGTCACTGAGATGGGCCGCTCGCCTTCTCATCCATTATACACAGCGTTCTCAAGATAGCATCCTCATTGTCAAAATAAATAGCCTTTGAAAGCTGAGGCAGGAGGCAAACAGCCTCCTGGGGCTCCGAGATGTGGTGGTCCGTGGAGCTGTGGTGCATGTGAAAGCCAGTGGATGCCTGACAGCACTTGGGAAAGAGATGCTGTTTAATAACATTCTCATCAATTACTGAGCTTTCAAATCTCTCTTACATAATCTTATACACATTCTATGGGCCAGAGTTCAAGCCCAATCCAAAGCTAAGGGGAGTTTAAAATATCAGTCTTTTTATGCTTTATGAATCCATAGACCTTACCCACAGATTTACGCAAAGGTAAATCTAATTTAAGCCAATAGATGTTCCATTCATACAGCAGAACTCTCAACAAACCACAAATTCTGGAGTCAAAAACTCTCTTTTCCACCGTCTGCAGAGTTGTCAGCCACTCAGATTGAGCAACATTAATCAGTCTTCCCAAAACCACGAGATTGGCTTAAAATCCACAAGATTTTTAAAATAATAACTGTGGGTTCTTTTTAGGAGTTTTCTGAACATTTAGAGGCACTGCAATCCAGGGGTTAAGTTTCTTTCTGTGATCTGGAGGGAGAGAAATGGATTATTTTCTAATGGAAACCTGAAAGTCTCCCAAAATCAGCAGCCATCTGATGGTTTAGAAAGTAGTTGAAATGGCAAGACTCGTAGTTAATTTTCATTAATTGGCAATGTGCAATACTAGTACACAGTAGACAGAATACCAAAGAAGCACTCTCCCACCTTGAGCAGTCCTTTTATATTTACTCTTCCTGGTACCAAAGAAGAAGGGCGAGGTAAAAGCCATCTTTTATCTCAAGCATCTAAACCTGTTCATGAAATACTCGAGATTCAAGATGGAAACCTATCATGACCTCCATTCTGCCCAGGAATTATCTGGCATCCATCGATTTAAAGGACGCCTATCATATCCCAATCACATCTCATCACCGCTGGTTCCTACTATTCAGTTTTGTGGGCAAGCATTGGCAGTTCTGCGTCTTGCCGTTCAGATTGTCTCCCGCTCCCAGGACTTTTACCAAGATCCTTGAGGCTCTCATAGCAACGCTCAGACAAAGGGGTACTCATGTATTGTAGGGTCACAATACCGTGTGGTAAGTTTTGTCAGGATGAGGATTGAGGATCCAAACGTATCAACTTCACAGGGAATCAGTATTTACAGAGTTTATAGTTCCTAAAACATTAGCTCTCTCAATGCCTCAATGTACCAAATATATAGGGTCTTTTCAGTGCCACACAAGTCGTCACAGCTCAGCCCAGTATCAGTCCTTTAGCTGACCTCTGACAGGTATCCGCTTTCAGGCACAGCTCAAGTAACAGGCAATCTTCTTACAGTCTCTTTATATTAGACTCAGCCCCCAAATCCCTTCAAGACACACACACAGGCATTTACAGCTCCATCCTTCTGCTATGTCAGGCCAGTACTCCAGTCTCAGGTTCTTTCTGTTAGCCTTCTCCTTTAGCACAGTTTCAGCAACAGGTTCAGCTGCCTTCAGGAGCTCCTTACTCCTCTGAGTCCAGGCGAAGACTGACCCTCTTCCTCTGTCTCTTCTGTGCAGTGGGCATGGCTAGCTCGCCACTTTGGAGCTCTTAACGAGCCCACAGCCTATAGGGACTCTACCTTGTTACACATCTCCTCCCTTTTTTGCAACAGGACTCTCGCAGAAAGTCCTGTCTAACATAACTTCAAACAAGGGCAGAGATTACATCTTATACGTAATTCCACAATTCATATCTCTCTCTATAGTATTTCAGATGCAGCCTAAACCAACTGTGTGGGACTCTAACCCACTTGACCTGTGGGACTTTAACCCACCTGTCCAACCTCCTAACCACCCCTTACAGCTGGCCCGTTCCACTGGGTTTTACATTTCTGAGAGTCTGCCGAGCAGATCCTCCACCCAGCCATTACATAATGGGTTAGTCTTGGTAGCCGGCACATCTGCCCCCTTGCTACTGCTTTGTTTTACCTTTTAACACTGGCTTTTTATATTTGGGAGTGTTTTCTGGGTCCCTGCCGGAATACATAATCTAATTACTGTCTGTAGAGGATATCAGCCTCTCTTAGAATTTTAAGCCCCATACATTCTTTACTTGGAAGCCACTCATTAGCCCCATACTGCTACCAAAGTACATTTTCTTTTAGACTGCATAATGTAAACCATCATAAGTATTTTAATCATTCTTTAGCCTGGCAGGTCTCCCCTGCCTTAAACATATCTCTAAGGGACTGTACTACATACATTTCTACAATTCTCTATATACACCAACAGCTTCTAGGGGACTTTAACCCCACTTTCTCACTCCATGGCTTTAACCCATCATAATTTCCAGTTTTGCATTTTTTATCCCCCACCCAAACCATCTGGACACTCTGCCCCTGGGACCCTGTTGACCCAGTAAGGTCACCTGGTGCTGGTATACAACATACTTTAACTGATCTTTTCCCAGGTGTTTTAATGCTGTTTCCCTTTTCTTGAATGTTTTGTCCCCTGTTTCCTTTGATTCTGACTTTGGTAACTTGGGGTTCCTTATGTTCCCATTGGCTACATGCCCCACTACCAAGGTGACCTGGTTCATAACCTGTCCAGTCTCGGTCATCTTCGTACCAATCTGTGAAATCTGTGAAATCTTATCTATGGTGCCAGGTCCGGACAGAGGGTGGGGGATGATGGCTGCTGCCGGCTGGGGTGCTGGCTTCGCTGTCAGTTGCTGGTTCTCCTCCACTGTCGGTGGGAGCCAGCTCCACTGCCAGGCCTGGCTGCCCAGCGGCAGAGCCGGCTCCCACCGGCAGCGGAGGAAACCCAGTCGCCAGCAGTGGAGCCAGCTCCTCTGCCGAGCAACCGGGTCTTCTATTTCTTATTTTCTTCTAGGTCCCACGTCGGTCCCGGAACTCTGAAGAAGGCTTGTGGCATCTTTACTGCCCATGCTCAAAATGGCCACCTAGGCCATTCTGCATATGTGCAGCCCTCTTCTAAAATGGTGCATGTGTCCAGGTGCATGGACGTATGCACAGAATGACTACCCTCTTCCAAGATGTCACCGACACTTCCAGCGCCATTTTGGAAGAGGGCTGCACATGCACAGAATGGCCTCGGTGGCCATTTTGTGCATGGGCAGTGAAGATTAAGGATGGGAATATTGGTATTGGATAAATCCGATACACCCGATAATCAGGTATATTGGATTAATCCGATAATCACCAGTCTTGGCATACCGGATTTTTAACGCTGGCCGCTTTACTGTTTTTTTACATTGTGGCCATTGAAGTGAATGGCTGCAATATTAAAAAAACAGTAAAGCAACCAATGTTAAAAATTTGGTATGCCGATACCGGTAAATCTGATACCGGGGAGATCCGATACCGGTAAATCCAGTATCCGGTATTCTCCCTGGTGTCCCATCCCTAGTGAAGATGCCAGAAGCCTTCTTCACAGAATTTCGGGACCAGCATGGGACCTAGAAGAAAAGAAAAAGAAAGAAGATTAGAAGAAAGAAAGAGAAGACCTGGCTGCCCGGCAGAGGAGCTGGCTTCACTGCTGATGGCTGGGTCTCCTCCTGTGCCAGCGGGAGACAACTCTGGCATCTGGCAGCCAGGCCTGGCAGTGGATCCAGCTCTCACTGGCAGCAGAGGAGAACCAGCCACTGGCAGCGGAACCAGCATCCCAGACGGCAGCGACCACCATCACCCCCACCCTCCGCCGGGACCGCAAGTAAGCCTCAGTCTTTAGGGACTCTGGGGAGTGGGGAGGGGTGTAATGCTAGGCCCCGGTGGGTGGAGGTTTTAGGGGTAATTGATCCCCATCTCCACTCTCCGAGGCCAGGAGTGGGGTGAGTGCCACTGCCTGTGGCTTCCCCGTGGGTCGCGGCTCTTCCCATTGAAGTCAATGGGGAAGATTTCCCATTGACTTCAATGGGAAGATCCGAAATCCGATAATCGGGCACCAAGAGGGCCCAATTCTCAGATCTCTCCGTTTTAAACCGAGAGTGGCATTATCGGCCACTCTCGGTTTAAACCGAAACCAAAAGTCCCATCCCTACTGAACAGTGGCCATAACTAGATCTCTACTTTGGAGTTCTTACAGGGTCCACAGCCTGCAGGGATTTTGCCCTGTCACAACATATTTAGCCTTTTCTCAATAATCTCATCCAGGTATCGTCCCTCTTGAGAGCTCAGGTGGCCATTCAGGAAACGACCTCCTGTCTACAATCACACGGCTTCATCATGAACTCATCAAAGAGCGACCTCCGACTGATACGGTGGCTGGAGCACCTTGGAGTCATCATCAACACGGCAGTCCAGAGAGTCTTCGTGTCTACAGAAAGGCAGAGGTTGTCGTGACAGATACAAGCAGATCTCTCAGTCCAGAGGACTCCTCTGATGGCTGTGGCAGCCCTTGCTGGATCCATGGCATTCTGTATGAATCACATCCATTGGGCCAGGAAGGATTTACGGCAGCTGTAGACTTTCTTGAGGCCATTTTAGGGGTCCATTCAGTGCAAGCACTACATGTCACATCTACACTCACACTAAGGCAGACCTGCATTGGTGGCTTGTTGCCAACTGCTTTAGCGAAGGGGCACCTATCTCAGACCCACCATGAGTGTATATCACAACAGACGTGAGTCTTCAGGGCTGGGAAGTCTCTTCGGGGCCATGGGATGTTCAGGGGACCTGGTCCCATAAAGAGTCAATGCTGAGTATCAACTATCAACTTGCTAGAGCTGAGGGCGGTCTGTCTAGCTATACTAGCCATGAGCACTTGGGTGGTGGGGCAACACATTATGATACACTTTATGTCATCAGAGTCTTATATCCACAAATGGGGGACTCCCATTCTACCACACTGGGAGGCGGTCTGATTGATGGAGTGGGTGGAGAGCCACCTAGCCTCCATCATGACCATGACCATCAAGCAGGAGCTGAATGTCCAGGCAGACTGACAGCCACAGGGCGATGGCCCCTGGGGAGTGGTCATTGCATCCAGCAGCCTTCAACCTGGACTGGTAGGACATCCCTGTAATAGACCTCTTTGCATTCGGGACCAATCGCAAACTGGACAGGTTCTTTTCCAGGACTCTGGATCCACTGGCTGTGGCCACCGATGTCTTTCCCAAGCCTGACCATCAGGTCTGTTGTACGCCTTCCCACTCTTTCCTTGCCAAGTCAGGGTGTTAAAGAAGGTCAGAGCAGAGCAAGCCTGGATAGATGGTCATGCTGCCTGTGGTTCTCTGACCTAGTAGAGCTGCAGGAGGGTCCAGCTCAGTTTGGAGTAGGGATGTGCGAACCAATTGGGTTCTGACTGTTCAGGGGAGGACCCAGTTTTCCCTACCCCCTACCCCTTCTAGGCTGCGCAGGAGGAAGGGGCGCCGGGGCTCACCTCCCCCCCTCCAGCCTGGGATTTAAAAAAAAAATATATTAACCCCTACCCCAGGGATTGACCTACCTGGTGGTGCTGGGGCTCCGGCCCCAGATCCGACAGTGGAAGCATCGGCAACAACAGCAGCGGGTCCACCGGCGGCAGCGCTCCAGAGCTCTTCAGGCCTATGCCTTCCAGGTCAAACCGGAAGACCTAGTAGCAGCCTGAAGTGCTCCGGAGCACTACCGCCACCGAACCCACTGCTGCCACCGGACCCAGGACCGGAGCCCCGGCACCACCAGGTAGGTCAGGCTCCGGGTCCAGCTGCAGCAGCGCTCCAGAGCACTTCAGGCTGCTACTAGGCCTTCCAGTTTGATCCAGAAGGCCTAGTAGCAGCCTGAAGCACTCTGGAGCACCGCCGCCAGACCCAAGGCCAGAGCCCTGGCACCACCAGCTAGGTCGATCCCTGGGGTGGGTGGGAATTTAAAAAAAAAAATCCCAGACTGGGCAAGGTGGAGGGGGAGTTGAGCCCCGGCACCCCTTCCACCCACACAGCCTGGAGGGGGGTAGGGAAAACTGGGTTCCCGTCCCCGCCCCCTGCCCGAATGGGTTTGGAACCCAAACTTTGTTCGGTCGGTTCGGGTGGAGGGCAGTTCGGATTCGGGGTGTTCGCAAACAGTCCAAACACCCCGAGTTCAGGCCGAACCCCAAACTCCCAAACCGCACATTCACACCTCCCTAGTCTGGGGTAGGGATGGGCCAACAGAATACGGTTAGGATGTTTGTATGTTCGGTTGTTCGGTTAGAAACCCGAGTTCAGGTTGGATGGTTCGGTTCAGCCAAGTTTGGGTTGACCAAACTTGGCTGAACAGTCAAAACTAGCGCTATCGAAACCTAAACAAAACCGAAACCTAATTTTTGCCCTGAAACAACATTTTTCTTGCCCCCGAACTCATCTGAACTTATCCGAACACAACCAAACTGTTCGTTCATTCGAGAGTTCAGTTCAGACATTTGGTTCAGAAGTCCAAACAGACCGAATTCGGTCCGAACTCTGAACATCCGAACCATGTTCGCCCATCCCTAGTTTGGGGCAATCTTCCAAGTAAATGACTGGGGAGATGGACAGAAAGGGATATCTGTGGCCATTGTTCTGTAAAAAGTACCACTTGATAAGAGAGAGTGTTGTGCAGACTTGGTGACAACCATGGGTGTGCAGTTTGGAGCGGTGTGCCTCCCAGAACGAGCCAAGGACCTGAGGAGGCTGATGTGCCTCACTTACCCCAATGCCAGTGAGGAGGTGCAGGAGACCCTGGCAAAAAGCAGTTCATTGATGAAGAATGCGACTTGGAATTTGGTGTGAAAACTGTGCTGAGAAAGCCAAAGACACTACTGGAGAGAGTGAAGATTGCCTGTAGACTTTGGAGAGGGGTTTGGGAGATCACAGTGTTAACTGGTGTTGACAGACTTAAAAGGGTACTTGTGGGTGCTCTGGTCCGTATTCCAAGACCTCATTCTTACTGGACACTGAGGCAAGTGCTTGTAAGGTGGGAATAGTTTACTATATGGAAATAATGTTTACTGTATCAGGAATAGGGCTATACTGAACAGTACGTCCGGGTACTCAAGTCGAGTTCCGAAGTTCCAACCCCCGTACCCGGTGGCACTTCAGTACCAGAACTTTGGAAACGAAGCACTGACCATCGGAAAGCCCCCGGAAAACTCAGAACTATTGGGTGTCAAATCAGCACATTGCCATGTGCAGCAACTGCAGCAGTTTAATTGCCTAGCCAATCAAGGTGTGCACAATGTGCACAACACCACATCTACCCCATCCTCCCTCCCTCTTAATTGCCTGGTCAATCAGGGTGCAGAACAACACATGCAGCCCTTCCTCTGTCCCTCCCCTCCCCCCCCATAGTAGTTAGAGTTAGGTACTTGTAGGCAGGTAGATAGGTTGTTTGTTATACTTGGGTGGGATAATAAAATAAAAACTAAAATAAAACACCACTCCCCTCATGGACTGGTACCTTGTCGTGGTTGTGAGAGCTTATTTCCCTCTGTCCTGTACAGTCTAAAAAAATCTCTTCATGACATCATCAACAGAGGGAAAACCAAAGCCAGTCCCAACTGGGTCCTCCCCTGACACACACACCCCAGCCCAGGCTAGAAGGTCTGCATTAGCCACGCTGGGGCAGCCACACAACGTATGAATCTCACTTGATATGCCACATGCAGCAGCTAGAGTGCGCCCCACTCCGGCCAGGGGCAGTGGGTGATCTGATGAGAGATATGCTGCTTAAAATTCCTCCCTCCTCTGAAATGGGGCACTAGAGCCAGACACACTTTTGAAATAAGCACTACAGGAAACATGAGTGAATTTTATTGTCTTTTACATTTTATTAATTTGGTCTTTGTAGAAAAGGAACTAAATGATATTCCTCAGAGGAAGGTGAAAAAACCACAACACAGGTCTAAAAAAACATAAATTAGTTAGGTGAAAAAAAGGACTTTGTTGTTAAAAAATTCCTTCCTGACTCCAAAGAACGTCAGTCAGACAACTATCCCGGAGGAAAAAGCCAGTGCTTTCTACTTTCAAATTAAGTCAATCATTCAATTTAGAAAAAGCTCAATCTTTAAATGACAGGAACACAAGAGTGAGTGTGTCCAACCTCCAATCCACTGTATCTCTCGATCATTCATTCTGCAACACAGAAGAGGCAGGAAAAAATACACCCAACTATTAGAATTAGAATAAAACAGCACAAACAACAAACCAGCCTAAAGGCACAGAGTTATTTAAGTTATTATACACTTAAACTAACTGTAGTTAACCACTTTCAAACAACAGTAGCACCAACAATTAAAAAACTCAACCATACCACAGTATACTACAGAGATGCCGTAGGCATGGGGGCACAAGCAACAAGGTATTAAGGAACAGTAAAAATAACCACTAGGAATAAATATATACCATTTCAAATGGAGGCCTCCGTTTGGAATGGTATATATTTATTCCTAGTAGGCATGGGGG
>QEPC01013828.1:93825-113273 GCA_003113815.1 Sphenodon punctatus
GGGGGGGGGGGCGAGCAGTGAAGCAGAGGATTTGGGGCAGACCCGGACGCTCTCTTGCATGGAGTACAACTAGTATAATTCCATGGGAGTGCTTCTGCAAGGAGAGCTTCCAGCAGGAAGGGCAGGCAGGAGCCCCTGGACATAGAAAGGCAGTCATTGCCTCTAAGTACCGTAACATATTAAACACGGGGAAATGCGTGGCTATACAACGGTGTCAACACGCATTCAGTCACCCTTTTCCATTGTATCTAATGGCTCCCAAAATTTGTTTTTGCTGATAGCTGGGATATATGCATGAAACCTTGGGTGGTGCGACTAGGTAGTGGTAGTGAGGGGTAGGTGGTGAGAGTGGTAGTGTTGGTGCCCATTTAAGCAGGTTGAATTGGACCAACTCTGAATAAATCCAAGGTTCTTAAAGCATTAAGCAGAGAAAAGCCCCAGAGGCTGGGGTGGTGAAGAAATGTTTGGGAATTAGAGAGCCCTGGAGAGGCTCAGTTATTTGAACTAGTTTGGGAGTCTGTTAAATGTGATTGACAAAGGACCTAGAATACTTTGTACGGGGGAAAGGGACATCTTTTGTAAATAGTGGCTTAACCCCTTCCCTTCTAGTTATGCTTGTATTTTTTAGGTGTTCCTTTTCTTTTCAGAGATGCTTTACCCCAGGTGGTGGGCAGCAGGCACATCCTGGACAATGAACTTCATCAGGAGATCAAGGCAGGCATGGAGGGGGTGGTATTATGGTTCCGGGGATCTGGTCTCCCCCAAACCCCCTGGTAACTCACTGTTGGGATTCATCCCCCTGGAATGTGACTCATTAGAAAGGGCCATTAGCACACCCAGACTGGCCGACTACTCTCTTGTCTTAGGGCATTTTTAAACGAGCAGGTCGCCACCGCGCGACCCGCTCGCGCAATATTTCAAAATCCCACATTGTTTGCAGACAATTGAGGTATTTAATTCATGGTCTGCAAACAATGCATGACCGCCTTCTATGCACATGATCCCAAACTTCTGTCTCGTGTAATCCCTCCTTGTGGGATTTTGAAATGTCGTGCAACGGCGACCCACTCATTTAAAAGTAGCCTTAGAACAGTGGTCTTGGCTGGGCAGGGCTAAGCACTGAGGAATGGGAGAGAGCCTTTTCTGTTTGGACAATAGAGACAAAGTAATACAGTGATATCTTTTATTGGACCAACTCCAGTTGGTGGAGATATGCAAGCTTTCAGAACACCTCCCCCCCACCCCCCAACTGTAGTTGGTCCAATAAAAGATATTACTTTACTACTTTGTCTCTATTGCCGATATTTGGGACCAACACGGCAAACCCTACTTTCTCTAAACTTTCAGTTTGGAGTCAGAATGAAGAGCTGCAGCCTAGCAGGAGGTTGCATGCTACAGTTTGGGGGCAGAAGGCCATAGAGAGAGGCAGCCTTCTGGGGAATCCCTGGGGTGCTGGGTGTGGAGGGTCCAGCGGGACCTGGCTGGAGGAGCTGGCAGCTGGTCCTAGCCATTCCTCTCAACTTGTACATTTGTAAATAAATGGACTTTTACCACACAGTAGGTCTCCGGTTTCTCTCTCCTGCCAAACGGACAGTGACTCAGCAAGTCTGCCCCTGGAACTTCCCACCGCTCGGGGAAGTGGGGTGAGCAACACACACATAATATTTCCCCTTTCTGCCTTTTGGTGCCCTGTCCTGTCCCCACTTTTGCCAGAGTCTGCCTACAGGTCTTTAGTAGCTTCATTCATCTTCCTAGAGGTGGTCGGTAGTTTTGGTTTTCCTTTCTTATGCTGAGGAGATGGGGCATCCACACATTATGCATCCTACCTACCATAAGGCAGGAGTCTCAGGTTTTTTTCCTGTCTGCCATACAATCACAAGGCTGGAAGGGACCTCAAGGGTCATATAGTCTGGCCACCTGCATCAGTGTAGGAGTCACCCTACTCAAGTTGACTCAACAGAAAGATCCACCAACAGAGAAAAAGGAACCATAAAAATCTGCCACCAGCAGAGATCCATTTCAGGATTTAAATATAATCCAATAACCCCAGACAGCAGTAAAGACATGCTAAGTATACTGAATCATGGGGTGTTTTTAGGCAAGTACCTCCCTACCCATCATGCATGTTGCAGAGCTGCATTGGTGCCCTATGCAGTCCTACACAACATGGAGTATTTTCAGACGTCACAGGGTTGATTGGCCCCGGCACGGAAACACCCCTGTGATTCCCTGCCGGGGCCACCGCATCACGGGCTAACAGATGTGGTGGCCGATCCTGGCGGGGAATCTGGGGAGGGGGTGGGGCCATGCGGCGCAACACGCGGCTGCTCAGCTCCGCCCCCCCAATGCTCCCCCAGCAGCCTGCCCTCCCGGAGACGGGCAGGCGCTGTGGCCAATCCGGCCACTGTGCGTGCCCGCCCGCCTCGGGAAATTGACCACGACCCAGAATCGGTGGCGAGCACAGCCGCCAATTCCAGGCCGTGGCCAGACGTGACATTGACACGCTCAACCACGGGGATTTCCCCGTGGTTGAGCATGTCAACATCACATCTGATCAGTGTTACGCCGGGTGGTCACCCCCGTGAATCACGGGGTGGAATCAGATTTACCACGCTTCCAGCCCTCCTCGCCGGAGGAGGGCCGGAAGCGTGGTAAATCTGATTCCACCCCATGATTCACGGGGGTGAACATCTGGTGTAACACTGATCAGATGTGCCGAGATCACGCTCCCCATATGGGAATTGACCGTGGTTGAGCGTGATCTCGTAACGTCTGAAGATACCCATGCATGATGGGTGGGTGATAGGTGGATAATGGGTGGGGCGGCGCTTGTCTAAAAACACCCATTACCCAATCTGCAAATGGTGTGACCCCACATAAGGTCCTGCCCCATAGTCTGGGAACCTCTGCCATATGGGTAGTCCAGCCAGCCACTAGAGCTGGTTAACTTTTTATATATACATATACATATACATATATACACACACACAAATTGTGTTGAAAAGAAAAATACAAATTTTCTAAAATAGGAAAAAGTCATAAAACACAATGGATTTTTTAAAAAATAACTAAATCTTGGGATTCTTTAGCATTTTCAGTGGGATATTTTTCTTTTAAAGAAAGTTTAGCTAAGATTTCTGTTTAGAAGTTTTTAAAATTGAAGTATTTCATACTTTTTATTTAAAAACTAAATATATGTTAAATATCTTAAATTGACAATGTTTTGGTTGCTGAAAACAAAAGGTCTACAGTTTTGGTACGTTTTCATTTTTGAAAACTCATTTATCTTATTATTATTATAAGCATTTATATAGCGCAAGCAATGTACCTGGCACTTTACAAAAACAAGATAGACACGGTCCCTGCCCGAGAGCTCACAATCTAAAGACAGGGGGAGGGGAGACAGGGAAGGGGGAACAGAGGGAGAGACAAGGGATGCGACATTCATTTTGTTTTGGGGAGCAAAATATTACCCATTTTCAATAACTGAAAATGTCTGCTTTGGAAAAGGTGTTAGAGCCTCACTAATTCTGACTCTGCAGCTCCCTCTCCCCAAACCAGCAGAGCTGCATTACCAATGGTGTGTCAGTCCAGCTGAGCCTCCTGTGGATCTCTGGGGCTATCTGCCCCCTCACTGGTTGCTTGTGCTCCCACTGCCTCTCAGTTGACCACAATAGCCTAGCAGAGCCTCAGGCGCCTCAGAACAGGTCGATCAGTGCTTCCCAGTGGCTCATTCCTTTCTCTCTCCCCTTCTAACCAGTCTTCCCCCAGCATGTCTCCGAACCCATTACCTGCCCATTCCTTGACTCTTTTTGCCTTGGCTAAACCTCTTGGCTTGACCCCCGCATTGGCTTCAGACCTCGACTGACTTACCCCCAGATACAGCACCTGCTGTCAGAACTGACCTCTTGGTCATTGACCCCTCACCTCCAACTCATAACTTGCCTTAATGCTAAGGCCTTTGGGCCCCAATCCTGCAAGGGCTCAACCCTTCGGGCCCTGATCCTGAAAGCGGCCCATGCCTTGGCTGCCTTAATGAAAGGATAATTTTGAAGCATCAAAAAAATATCTATTTCAAAAGCTTCAAAACAACATTTTTAATTATTATTTTTTAAACTGCCAGGGCCTGCTCAAACTAGCAGTTCTTGTGCTGCTATGCTATTGGCTGGCTCTGCAGCACCACAACTCAATCCTGCTTTCTCCCTCTTGGTCCTTTACTGTGTGCTGGGGACATGCCCCGCCACCCCCACCCGCTGCCATTTCTGATTGACCCCTAAATGTTATAAAGGCTGCTCAGCTCCCAGGGGAAATTGGGTGGAGCAATGCCACGCTTCATAGTTTCTCTCTGTCCTGGTCCTCTCTTCTGAGCCTGCTTATGCTGTTCCAAATCTGCTTGTTCTGTCTTGAACTTGGTACCCTCATGCTGGACTGCTGTGAACCCTATGACTGGACTAGGCTTGCTCCTGCAAGGACCTGTGAACCCCAGGGTCCTGATATCATCCTCCACATGGAACCCCTGGAGGCAAGTGCTCCAACTGCCACATGGAACCTAACAGCTGATCATCTCTGGCCAGGAAGTGCCTAATGCCATGAGGGAATCCTCCTAGTTCACCCTGTGTCAGAGGCCGGTTCCCTCCTGGTGTCTCATTCACTTTCTCAGAGCTCCAGCACATCCTACCCCTCCTTCTTCCACCCCCACTGCCAGTGAGCCAGAGCTCTCCATTTAGCATATTAAAAGCCTCCTGCATTAGGCAGTTAAATTAAATGACTGTTGTACAAGTCCTGGTAGCTTCAGGGCTTCTGGGAAGAATGAGAACAGCGTGTCTTGTTGTGTGTGTTCTTTAATGTATCCTTATTTAAATAACTCTGGACAAGCAGGACTATTTACTCTTCTTAACTGAGCATCATGCCTAGCAGCAATTCTGGTGTCTGTGTGATACAGCAGGGAAACAGGGTGAACCCTGGCTGGTAAGCCAGCTCTCCATCTTAGCAACATCCTTTTCCTTTCTTTCACACAAGCCACTGAACTGCTCCCGATCTCCTGCCCTGCACAGCTATCACCTCAGCAGAATGCTAAGGACTTTATGGGGACATAGGAAAGCAATATATCTGCTCTTCCCCACCTCACCTCCCAAAAGGTTTGCCATATATGCACATTTTTAGAGGACACTTATGAGAAATACAGGTTGCAGGGCTGCATTGGAGCAACCCTACCCCTCAAGGCTGTGGGGACTAGCTGATCTTCCTTGAACATTGCTATTACTCCCCCAAAAAAGATGGATCAAAAATTTGTCAGCAACTGTTGATGTTTAGGAAACTACAGTGCCAGCAGGGTGTTTCATGTGGACAGTTCCTTCTTTCCTGTAGCATCCTACTTATATCAGTGGAGGCAGTATGGTCCAGTAAGGCACTGGAGTTCTTGTAAGTGTAGCGTTACATAAGGATCTGGTGTCTGTTCCTATGGGCCTACTTTGTGACTTTAAAAAGTTACTTCCCTCTCTGTGCCTCAGTTCCCCTTCCTACTGCTTTTGCTGCCTCATCTAGGTAGAGTTAGGCTGCTTTTAGACGAGACACATTTGCGCATGATTGTTAAAAAACGTGCTTGTTTTAATGCTCGTTTAAACACCTAAACCGTTTTAAATGTGTATTTGCCGTGAACGTGTAAAAGCCCAAACTGTTTTGAATGTGGTTTTTAAATAATGCGCATTTTTTAAAACTGGTTTTGGCATCCCCCCGATCATCAAAGTTGCTCAAAACCGGTTTTAAAAATGCGCATTATTTAAAAAACACATTCAAAACGGTTTGGGCTTTTACACGTTCACAGCAAATACACATTTAAAACGGTTTAGGTGTTTAAACGAGCATTAAAACAAGTGCATTTTTTAACAATCATGCGCAAATGTGTCTCGTCTAAAAGCGGCCTTAGAAAGTAAATTCCTCAGAATAGAGACTTCTCTGGTACTTTGTATTATATAGTGCCTGACTCTGTGGAGCCCTGAATGATCTTAGGCTGCTTGCACGTGCTGGTTTTTGCATGAGATTGTATCTCACTCAAAGTCAGCAATAATGTAAGCTTCCTACTGGGCCACATGCCCTGTGTTACTTTCTCTCTCTCTCCCCCTTCTTCTTCTTCTCCTTCTTAGCTAGTCCAGTCATGTGACCTTAAGGGATCCATTATTAAAATGAATTGTAATTTTCACATGAGTAATTCACATTAAATTCACCACATGTACACATTCCAATCTTGTGTAATAAAGAACTCACAGTACCATCAGCGAAAGATTTCACTACCCTGACATCCGTTTCATTAGTTTCAAGTTCTGGTGCTTCACCAATAGATTTCTTCACAGTCATAAGAGTCTGTTTGAAAGGGTCAGTTTCTATAACTGGACCTTAGCAAGCACAGAGAAAGAGCTACATATATTATTATTATTATTATGGATTTATATCCCACTCTTCTCTCAAGGGATGAGTGACTACAAAACAGAAAAAATCATCATATAGAAATACAAAAACCAATTTAAAATTGCACAAATTTAAAAACCGAATTAAAATTACAATAATTGTCTCTTCCATCCTTAACCCACCACCAACCTCTCCCTCTCACAGAGGGGTTGGCGCATAACCCTCCCATCTTCCGCCCTTCACAGAGGGTGAAGGGGGGGGGAAAGCAATACAATAACCCCTCACAGAGGGTCCAAACACACCACATCCTCCCACCCCTAAAAGCATGAACAGCAGCAAGTAGTCCCCAGTGTAGCTAAAGTGTTCCAAGACATCTGGTCCATGCCTCAATCACCACCCAATAGGCAACACTCTTTAGTAGCCTCTGTCAGGGCCTGGCCTTGAACCCATTGTTAGGTCCGGTGGGGTATGGAAGGGAAAAGGGGAGGAAAGGAGAGTCACACACACAAACACCCACGGGCTCAACACTCTAGCAAGGGAAAAACAACCCCTCAGGTTCTTTTTGGCCCTAATAGTCCCTGACGGGATGAGACCAGATCATCACAGGGGCATAAATCAGCTGTGCTGAGAGTGGAGCCTTTCCACTCTTCCCAGTTCCCATGTGCATAAACCACCAAACACACACCCTGCTCACCCCACGCCACCCACACTCCCACGCTACCACCACTCCGGAAAGAACTTAGTGCACAGGTGAGGGTTATAGGATCCAGACCCAGGCAGGGAAGGGAGGTCAATCAGAGAGAACTCACTTGCCCCAGGGAGACAGTATCAGGAAGGGTCCAGACTCAGGGGGAATAGGGATAAGGCTACACCAAACACAGTATACACCACACACATGTCACTACAAACCTTAATACCACAAGCATCATTCACATGCTTCTCACTCTTAGTCACTCCACAGTATTTGGCCAATTTCTCACAGCTCTGCTGATCACCGGCAACCCTCTGTGTTCCTGGCTCCCTTTTATGCTGAGTTAGCCCTGCCCTGCCCTGCTGCGCATGCAGGCGTGCGGAGCGGTGCAGCGTGGCTGGCGGTCCCACCCCGCTGTCTCCTGCCTGTGTGCTCTTGGAACCTTCTTTTGCTTCCTCAGCTGTGCGTGGGGCGGGCCCTACTGACTCCGCCTCCACTGTCAGCCTGTCGGTGTTTGGAGCCCTGCTACCTCCAAGTGCCTGTCATGTCCCCAGAACACCAGGTACCTGTGGCAGCCCCTGAAAGTATCTCCCCCCCCCCCAAGAAGGCCCCCGTCTATACAAAGGGTGCAGGCCTGGTTTCAAGGAGTGCCAGAAATTGAACAAGCGAAGCAACCGTGGAGCACTGATTGCTGCAGCGGGTTCCCAGGAATGATCAGCTACATCATAACCTTTCCAATCATTAAGATAATATAGTTTACATCTGCGGATCCTGGAATCCAAGATCTCCTGGACTTTGTACTCCAGCTTGCCCAGTATGCCCATTATCGGGGCGGGCGGAATTGTTTCAGGGTACAGTGGTGGGTGATGACTTTTCAGTAACGACACATGAAATACAGGGTGGATGCACACTTGGGGAGGAAATTGCACCTGATAAGTGACAGGATTAATTTGACAGGAAATGGGGAACAGCCTCATATACTTGCTGTCCAGTTTCGCGGAAGGAAGGTTAATGTCATCGATCGACCCATACCAGATCTCCGATGTGAAACTGAGGAGCTGCTTGTCGGTTGTGATTGGCACAGTGTTTGTACCTTTGATGTGCGCTGCAAAGCATGGTGGTGGCATGCGCATGTGCTTGTTGAAGTCACGGTATCATGACAGCTGCTGCTGGAACACTCACTGCCGGGATTTCGGGAAAGCAGAGACTGGGATGAAAACCATAGGAAACAAAAAAGGGGGATGTGCCTAGGGAAGCGTTAGGGGCATTGTTATAGGCAAACTCTGCCATGGGTAAATTTAACACCCAATCCTGTAAATAGTTGACAGAGCAACGAAGGTATTGCTCCAGGGATTGGTTTACTTGCTCGCCCTGGCCATTTGCCTGGGGATGGTAAGCAGTCGTGGGAGAGAGTTTAACTCCTAGGCTTGAAAATAAGACTCGCCAAAAGCAGATGACAAATTGTGACCCACGGTCTGAAATAAAAGTTTGTGGTAACCCCATGTAGCTTTATTACATTTTGTAGTAAAAGCCTTGCAGTTTCATGTGCTGTAGGTAACCCTTTACAGGGGATAAAATGTCCCATTTTAGTAAACTGATCTACGACAACGAATATAACAGTGTGTCCTTGGGAAGGGGGAAGTTCTACAATAAAGTCCATGTTCATGCATTGCCATGGTCCCTGTGGTAGTGGGAATAATTGCAAAAGACCTATTGGGCATTTACGTGGGACTTTAGTTCAACTACAGGTTTTGCACCCTTGAATCCTGTATATCCTTCTGGATTGAAGGCCACCAAAAATGTCTCAGCAGCAGCATCAGGGTGCGACATTGTCCTGGATGTCCCGCTAATGGGGCGTCATGATGTGCCCATAATATATTTTTTCATGTGTCACTGGAAACCACAATTCGTCCTTTTTGTCTATAAAGCCCTGAGATACAGTCTACATTGGGCAGCTGTTTTATGACACGATCATTAGTAGCCATATTTTGGAATTGAGAGAACTTAATACAAGAAGCTACAAATACCTTTTGGTCTAGGAGTCTTTCACCTAGGTCTGCAGGATTGTTGGTGGTTTCACAGTATTGGGAAAGGGCATCTGTTAAGATGTTATGGCGTCCAGACCTGTCTGGATCTGAATAGTAAAAGGAGAGAAGAAAAGAGCCCACCAGGCATGTCTTGCATTCATTATGCAGGCAGTTTGAAGAAAGACGAGGCTCTTATGGTCAGTTATTACTTGTACTGGTTGTGGTGCTTCCTCCAGGTAGTGCCTCCAAGTTTCAAAGGCCGCTTTAATGTCCAGTAACTCTCTATCCAATATGGTGTAATTCTTCTCGGCCTTTGTTAACTGCCTAGAATAAAAGGCACAAGGGTGAGTGATAGATGATACTTCTTTGTTTTGCAAGAGCATGGCCCAAAGGCTACATTTGAGGCATTTATTTCCACTATAAAGGGTAGAGCAAAATTAGGGTGTTGAAGAAAGGGAGCCTGGGTAAAGGCTCTTCTTAAGTACTTGAAAGCTTTTTGCTGTGCTCCAGACCAACAATAGGGCTGCCCCTTTTTTAACAAGAAGGTCAAAGGTGCTGTTAGAGTAGCATAGTTCGGTATATATATACTATAGTAATTGGTACTACCCAAGAACCGTTGTAATGGTTTAATCGCTTGCAGAGGGGGGCAGTTTATGATGGCTTGGACCTTCATGTCATCTATTTTAATGTCCTTGGAGGAAATAACAAAACCTAAAAGTTGCATGGTGTGCTGATGAAAGGCACATTTCTCTATTTTGCAGAATAAATGATATGGTCATAATCGCAATAAGACAGTGTGTACATGTTGGACATGTTCCTCCCTGGTGGCGGAATGAATTAGGATATCAAGATATGCTACCACGTAGTGGTCTAAAATGTCCTGAAAAATATCATTTATTAAATGTTGAAATGTGGCCAGCTTTGACTAAGCCAAACAGCATTATAAAGGTACTCAAAGTGCCCTTGTCTGGTGAAAAAGGCCGTTTTCCATTCATCCCCTTTACGAATGCGGAGAAGGTTATAAGTGCCCCGCAAGTCTAATTTTGTAAAAATGGAAGCCCCCTGTAGGCAATTCAACAATTCAGGAATGAGGGGTAGGGGATTTTGATTTTTGATGGTTATAACATTGAGTCCTCTATAATCAATGCAAGGTCGGAGCCCCCCATCTTTCTTGGGCACAAAGAACAGCGGGGCTCCTGCAGGGGAGGTGGAGGGTCTGATAAATCCCTTACCCAAATTCTCATCTATGTATTCTTTCCATGTTTGTAGTTCAGGCCCTCAGAGGGCATAAATCCTACCATATAGCGGGTTAGTATCAGGAACCAAGTTGATAGGACAATCATACGGTCTATGTGGAGGTAATTCCAATGCTTGTTGTTCTCTAAACACATCACAGAGGTTCTGGTATTCCTGCGGGAGTAGAGGAGAAGCAGCAACACCAGAAGTTCCTTGGATTGTCTTTGGGACCTGTACAGGAAAGGGCTAAATGCATTGTTGTTACAAAAGTCTGAATCAAACTACCTTATGCTGCAAGTCTATTCGAGGGTTGTGTGCCCGCAGCCACAGAATTCCAAGAACCACAGAAAATGTTGGGGTATGGACAACATCAAAGACCAGGATTTCTTGGTGACTTCCAATGGTTCCCTTTATCTCATAAGTACACGAGGTGATAAGTCCAGAGATCAAAGGTGATCCATCTATAGCGTAGACAGCCTCAGGGTTAGCTTTGTTCTGTACAGGGATGTCCATTTGTTCTATAAAGGAGTCATCTATAAAATTCCCTGAGACTCCTGAATTAATAAGTGCAAGAGTGATAATGGTTTGTTTATTAGTAAGTTCCAAGGCGATAGGTACCCTGACCTGATCTAAGCACGCCAAGACTTTGGATAAACCAAAGACCGATAATACAGGATTACTGTATTTACCGGGACGTCCCCTGCCCATCCCGGGACTTGCCGTTTCCCGAGGTCTGTTGTACTAGAGTTAGTTAGGGGCATGTTCTGGCATAGTGTCCCTGCTCTCCGCAATAGAAACATAAGCGCCACAACCTACGTCTTTCCTTTTCCTCGACTGCCAACAGGTCTCGTGATGCGCCTAACTGCATAGGTTCGGGGTCTTCCACCTTGGCTGCTTCCGTGCATCCTGGGCAAGTGATTGGTGGGCGGTTCTGCCAATGGCGTACTCCTTCCTGTCGTCGTTCCCGTCATTGTTCCGCAAGGTGGTCCTCAATCTGACAAGCTGGATTAACTAACTCTGCCCAGGTAGGAGGCATGGCGGTGTAAGATAACTGGTCCTTTGGCTCATCATTCATCCCTTTATGAAAGAGGACACTTAGTACATTATCAGGCCAGCTGAGCTCTACAGCTAATTGTTAGAAACGAGTAATACTCCAAGAGGGGTCCTTTTCCCTGTTTAAGGGTGAGGATTGCTGTCTCTGCATCCTTTAAATGATGAGGGTAGTCAAAGTGAAATTTAAATTCCCTTATGAAACTATCAAAGTCCGTTAATAAGGGACTTTCACTCACAAGCAATGGTGTAGCCCAGTCAAGTGCAAGCCCTTCCAAAGGGCCAGAATAAAGGCCACCTTGGTTGCATCGGAATTATAAGTTTGGGGTTGCATTTGAAAGGTCAGTTTACACAATGCCAAAAAGCCTTGAAACGGCCTTCTATCCCCATTAAATGTATTAATCTTAGGGGCTTTGGGATCCCTACCTAGGATCCCTCCCCCTGCTCCTACAATTGGTCTGCTCTGAGCTTAACTACCAGGGTCTAAGGCTGTGGTGGTCCCACCCGTTGCCCCTTGCTCTTGTTTTTTCCTCAGAGATCTTTTACCTCCATAGACAAGGCTAGTATGGATTTCCTCTAATTGCCTGGTCTGCTCAATGAGGTATACTCTAATATAGGAAATGCCTGTGATCTTGTTAGGTCCGGGTGTGGTATGGAAGGGAAAAGGGGAGAAAAGGAGAGACACCCACACAAACACCCACAGGCTCAACACTCTATCAAGGGGGGGGGGGGAACCTCAGGTTCTTGTGTGGCCCTATTAGTCCCTGATGGGATGAGGCCCGATTATCACAGGGGTACGAATCAGCTGTGCTGAGAGTGGAGCCCTTCCACTCTTTTCCCAGTTTACCACGTGCATAAACCACCAAACACACCCCCACACACACGCTTACACAACTCACCACAAACCTTAATACCACAAGCACGATCCACACGCTCCTCACTCTTAGTCACTCCACTGTATTTGGCCAATTTCTCACAGCTCTGCTGATCACCAGCAACCCTCTGTTACCGGCTCCCTTTTATGCTGAGTTAGCTCTGCCCTCCTGCGCATGCAGGCGTGCAGAGCGGTGCAGCGTGGCTGGCGGTCCCACCCCGCTGTCTCCTGCCTGTGTGCTCTGGGAACTTTCCCCAGTGTCCACTCCTCAGCTGTGCATGGGGCGGGTCCTACTGGCGCCATCTCCATTGTCAGCCTGTCGGTGTTTGGAGCCCCACTGCCTCCGAGCGCCAGTCGCAGGCAGCGGCCCCACCCCCAGCACACTAGGTACCTGCAGCAGCCCTTTATACCCATGGCTTCTGGGCTGAGTGGTGACAGTTTCCCCCCTGCACCACTGCCTGGTCTGTTTGGACAGGAACTTTTCCCCTGTATTGTTTGTTCTCTCTCCTGTATGTGGCCACACCCACCAACTTCCTGATTGGCTCCCAGACTTATATAAGGCATGCTGGGAGCTACTGGAAGTTGGTGGAGTATCTGTTGTTGATTCTGCTGTTCTCAGGGCTGTGCTGGGAAGAAATACTAGGAAAAACTGTGCATGTGAAAAATGGGCATTCTGTGCATCAGTAGCCATTTTCCAAGATGGCACTGGCAGCGTTTGCACTATTTTGGACATGTGTAGACCAGCTGTCCCTTTCCAAGATGGTGCTGAGCTTCTGGCGCCATTTTGGGAAATGGCCCTGCATGTGCAGAATGGTGGCAATTTTGCGCATGCACAGTTTTTCCTGGTATTTCTGCCCGGCGTGGTCCTGAGAAGGCCGCACTGGGCACCGCAGAACACTTCTGGACAGACTCCAAGCCTAAGGGAGAAGAGCTAGGTAATCTAACCCCCCACTCTTTCTCCCCCCCCAGTCACGTTTGATTCCCAGCACCCCTGCCCATTGCCACATGCCTCCCCCAGACTCCTGCCTGGCCACCTGACCTAGTTCTGCTGCAGCAGATGCTGGGGTGGGCAGGCACAGGCAGAGGTCATGGGGAGGCAGGTGCTGGGTAGGGGTCCTAGGAACAACTACCCCACTCCTGTGTGGCCCTGGTCTGGGGGAAGCAGAGCTGGGGCTCCCTGAAAGCTCCCTGGAGCAGCACCAGATCAATACGATTTGTCCAAAAATCAAGCAAATCATATTGAACTGATTACGATATTCTTATCCCTAGTAAAAACACCCATAGTCTTGACTGCTTGTTCATGGGTTGTCCTTGATAAGCCCTAGCTCCCTATCTGCCTGACTCCCCAACCCCTCCATGTCTTGTCTAGTTCTCACTTTGTCCTGTTACCAGTCTCTTTCCTGACCTTGATGATGAGCCATTTAGCGCTCTGAGGCCAATGTACCCGGCTCTGTGCTGAGCATTAAGTTTCCTATGCATTGGAGAACAGCTTAGAAGTTCTGCTGCACTTTTCCACTATTCCCTTTGTCTTCCCCTTTTTCTGCTTCCCCTGCCCTTCGCCCCTTCCTAGGCCCCTACCCCTGGAGCCTAACAGCTGCCCGCAGCTCCTAGAACCTTCATTTACCTGGGAGAGTTGGAGGAAGCACCAATCAGCACACAAGTGGATGGAGTCCAGTAGCAAAGAGTATTTTCAGACGTGACGGGGCCAATTGACCCCGGCATGGAAACACCCCTTTGATTCCCCGCTGGGGCCACCGCGTCACGGGCTAACAGACCAGGTGGCCAATCCCGGCGGGGAATCTGGGGAGGGGGCGGGGCCGTGCGGCGCAACGCACAGCCACACAGCTCCACCCCCCCCCAACACTCTCCCAGCAGCCCGTCCTCCCGGAGACAGGCGGGCGCTGTGGTCAATCCAGCCGCTGCGCCCGCCCTCCCCGGGAAATTGGCCTGTGTTCAGAATTGGCGGTGAGCACGGCCGCCGATTCTGGGCCGTGGTAAGCTGCCAGACATGACACTGATACGTTCAACCACGGGGATGTCCCCGTGGTTGAGCGTGTCAACGTCACTTCTGGTCAGTGTTACGCCAGGTGGTCACCCCCATGAATCACGGAGTGGAATCAGATTTACCACGCTTCCGGCCCTCCTTCAGCGAGAAGGGCCGGAAGCGTGGTAAATCTGATTCCACCCCGTGATTTATGGGGGTGAACATCTGGTGTAACACTGACCATATGTTCCAAAATCATGCTCCCCATATGGGAATTGACCGTGTTTGAGCGTGATCTTGTAAACTCTGAAAATACCCAAAAAGCAGATGACTTAGCTGAAAGACACCAGGCTTCATGTACTTAAGGACAAACTTGCAGCTCAATCTGCAATCCATGTCATGCCAATGATAGCCCTTAGTGCCAGTGTGAGCTTTAGTGCTGTGCAGGCTTCAATGGGACTACTCTGGAATAAGTGGTTTGGTGATTCTGCAGAAGACAGGCATTATTTAATTGCCATTTTTTCCTTTGAAAAACTCACCATTACCCCATTCCACCATTCTATCCCATCCTCTGTTACAGCAGCCAGCTCTCTGCAGTCAATAGGGTAAACCCGAGAAACTTTTGCAGACACACAGTCACCTGTAGGGCTTCCCAGAGAGCATATTAAAAGCTGAGAATTTAAAACGCAAAGCCTTACTGCCAACAAGCCTAGGAGCCTCTGAGCCGGATGCTTAATATAATTATCTTGTTGTAATCTCTCACTTTTTAATATCCACTTTCTTCCAGCCTCGGAGGGAAACAATTCATAGCCACTGCTCCACTCATTTTTTAACATCTGTACACACAACACAGGGCCAGATCCAAAACTGGTGTAAAACAACAGTGATTCAATGTGGATTCAATGGTTTACCCCTATTGTGGTATAGAGAAGAGGAGCTTCACCACTGGGACTAAAAGCTCTACTCAGCCAGATGTCCCTCCCTCCCCTTGTCAAAGGGTTTGCAAATATCATGGTGCTGTAACCAGGAATGGTGCTAGGATTTTTGCTGCCCTAGGCAGCCCTGCCTCTTCTGCCCCTGATCCTGCTGCAGGACTTACTGGCAATGGGGACAGCTGTAGTTTTTGCTGTCTCCATCAACTTGCCACCCTAGATGGCCACCTGTGCTGCCTTTATCATAGTGCCAACCCTGGCTATAATTATCATGATTTTTTTCCCAGCAGTACCTAGAGGCCTCACCTTAACTCAGGACCCTCTATTGTATGATGGCTGCTCTACAGACACAGCCTTTGCCCCTAAAGGGTGTACAGTCTAAACAGGAATGACAGACAAAGAACTGGGGAGAAATGTTTTTATTTATTTATTTATTTATTTATTTATATTTATTGGCCACCTCCTCATGCCTACGGTATCTCAAGGCAGCTCACAACAGTTAAAACAACAAATACATAAAAACAACAATAAGAATAATTAAAAACTACCCCCTCAAACGTTCCCCTCCCTACCCTACCCTCCCACCCGAAGGCCTGGGCGAACAGCCAAGTCTTACAAACACGTCGAAAGACCAACAGGCCCGGGGCTAGGCAAGCTTCCTCCGGGAGAGAATTCCATAACCGCAGCCTGGCCACCGAGAATGCCCTCTCCATTGTGGCCCCCCATCTTACACGGGGGACCTCCAGAAAGGCACCCCCGGTGGACCGAAGGGATCGCTCTGAGGCGCAGAGGGTGAGGCAGTCCCCGAGATATGAGGGGCCCAGACCATGCAGGGCTTTGTAAATCAATACTAACACCTTGAATCTGGCTCGGTACGCTATAGGCAGCCAGTGCAGAGCGCGGAGCACCGATGTTATGTGCTCATGCCACCCCATCCCAGTCAGGAGATGGGCCACCGCATTCTGCACTAGCTGCCCTATATCCTCCGAACCAGAAACAAGGGAAGCCCCATGTAGAGCATGTTGCAGTAGTCTAGTCTCAAGGTGATGAAGGCATGGATGAGAGTGGCCAGATCGGGCCCGGAGAGGTAAGATTGAAACCTCTGTACCAGATACAGCTGGCAAAAGACGACTTTAGCCACCGCCTCCACCTGCCGATCCAGACGGAGGCCCGAATCCAAAACCACCCCCAGACTCTGAACCTGAAGAGCAACAGGCGGGTGAACCCCCCCTATCAGGGGGGTCAGCACCGACCCCGCCCTTCCCACCACCATCACCTCCGTCTTATTGGGATTGAGCTTCAGTCTGCTCTGCCACATCCAATCCGTCATGGCCTCCAAACATTGGGAAAGTAACGAGACAGCAGGACCTGGGTCAGTTGAAAACAAGAGGTACAGCTGAGTATCATCAGCATATTGGTGACATCGCACCCCAAACCCTCTCACGATCTCCCCCAGGAGCTGCATATACACATGTTGTTCCCTTGGAGTACAGGCAGAGAGACTAAAGGGCTCAACCTTCCATCCATTAAAATCAATGAGAAACGAAACATTCGCTTTAATGGATGGAGGATTACTTCCTAAGGCCGCAATCCACAAACCACTTGCTTCAGACATGCCCCATTGAATCTGGCGCATCTCCAAGGCAAGTGGCTTGTGGCTCGCAACCTAAGTGATTTGCAAAAGGACACAAGTCTATGACAGCATGAAATGGACCACAGAGCTACTGAATCCCAAATACCTTTGCCATATGGTAGCCAGATATGCAAATTTTAGAGGACACTTATGAGAAATACAGGTTGCAGGGAGGACCTACCTGAGAAGGAAAGAAACAAATTATACTTACTTGCACTGTGATTTGATTCCATCAGAGTCTGTTGCTCATCAGAACAAAATATGTTAGATGATGTTCCCTCTCCGTTGTTTCTTCTGTTTGTTTTGAAAACTATCATTCCCAATCCCTGTATCACTCAATAGAGTAAAAAAGATACTCTTAAAATATTTATTATTTCATAATTAATAAATAAATAAATAAATACAGGTTGTAGGGCTGCACTGGAGCCAATGCAGTCCTGCAGCTTGTATTCCTCATAAGTGTCCCCTAAAATTTGCATATCCGGCCACCCTACCTTAGCCACAAATCCATAAATAGTGTCTTGTGCTGTTGCTCAATCCTGATGATGACTTTACTTCTCATACAAGTTTGCTGTGCTGTGCTCTATTTATTTGATGGAGATCATAACAACACGTCTTTATTAAAAGCACAAAAGAAATTACTCTTGAACCTTCACCTCTGTTACCATCATTATGCTTGTTTTAACATTTCACTTTCTAGGTATGCAAATTTCAGAAATCCCCTTAACCTTGGATTTGAAGAAATTCCAGCCATCCTCCACATTACAGCTCAGAATTTCCTCAGTTCAATTTACCTACCTAATTAGTCTCCTTAATTTCCCCAAATCTGCCTTTTTAAAATCAAAAACCTTGGTTATTGTTTCATTATCAAGTATGCTTCCAACTAAATTAAACTGAATTAATGCATGATCACTAGAACCAAGATTATCTCCAATAACTAAGTTATTCAGACTCCTTGCATTAGTATACAGACATCTAAGATTTCCCCCTACCACTCTCCTGCAATGACCCATCTGGATTACTATTTTTATCTTGACCGAGAGCCATCTTGCTCTCCAAATGATCATTTAAATCACTATTCATAACACCAATGTGTCTGACTCTGTATATACTCCAGCCCTCTTCAAACCTAGTTTAAAGACCTCCTCACATAGTTAGGAAGCTGATCACCCAGAATTCTTTTTCCATTCTTGCATTAGGAAGTTCATCTTTTCCCAAAAGTCTACCTTCTCAAAATCCCATTCCATGACTAATGAAACCAAAGCCTTTCCGATGACACCATCCATGCAACCATCTGTTAACCTCCATGATACGACTGATCCTTGCCTTTCACTTGACGTATAGGAGAATACCACCTTGCTCTTTATCTCCTTCAGCCTCCTTCCCAGAGCCTCAAAGTCATCTTTAACCTTCTCAGTATTATTCCCTGCACATGTACGAGCAGCTTTGGGGAGTGGTCAGAAGATCCAAGAAGCATTGGCAATCTCTCTGTAATATCTCTAATTCTGGCTCCAGGCAGACAGCAAGCCTCTTGGAACATTGAGTCAGGCTGGCAAATAGAATCATCACCCCTCTTCTCTGCTTCAAAATTGTGACCAGTTTCTTCTGAGGTTCCTTCCAATCTCCTCCTTCCTTTGTCTGTAGATCCTCTTGCCTCCTCTTTAGCATTGTTGTGGAACATTCATTCTTCCTTGAACTTCTGTCCTTGACTTGCTTGGTTATGTCCTCCTTTGTTCTGCTAGGACTAGCTTCCCTCCTTCTCTTCTTCACAGCTCCAACTGCTATTTGTCTCTCCTCCAGTGGCAGCTGGTGGGTTTCAAGGCTGGTGGGACACAGGGCAGGGGAAGAAGTGGGAGGGGCCAGGCCAACAGTAGGCGGAGCCTAGCCAATGGTAGGCATATTATTTTAATATGGTGAGCATACCATGCACAACCCAGTTGTGACAATGTTTAGAGTCATCTCAAAGAACCTTCTTTACAAAGCAACAACCGTCTGATCACTCACATGGGGAATTGTTTGTTTACAAACAGCTTTATCTCCCAGTCCCAAGGATCCTACTGCAGGCAGAGGGAGAGGAGGGGGAACCCCAGCAGTACAAATGCAAACACAGAGCAAGCAAAGCAAACCATCTCAATTCAACAATATTATGTTAAGTCTTTAGAACACCACAAAAGCAGCAGCATGAAATTCCACTTGTCCCCCAGAACATGCTACACAATTCTGTTGCAAACTAAATTTGCAATATAAAAGGCAACTGCTGCAAGGTCCAAGAATAGGAGGAGAGGCAGCACAGCCCTTCTGCACATGCAAACACAGAGCAAGCAAAGCAAACCATTTCAAGCAAACAATATTATGTTAAGTCTTTAGCGCACCACAAAAGCAGCAGCATGACGTTCCAATTGTCCCCCAGGGCATGCTACTCAGTTCTGTTGCAAACTAAACTTATCAGACAGGGAACAAACAATCATACAAAGACTAGTCATTAGTGAACCAACCTGTGGCATGGTGGCCTTCTTGCAGCAGAAAAGCCTTCAAACTTGTACTGAAAAAGGGGTCATTTTAAACACAGTGAACATTCCAGCAAAGATTAGAAACCCTTCCATCCATCCATTCCCC
>QEPC01013828.1:113373-129114 GCA_003113815.1 Sphenodon punctatus
CAAAACAAACAGAAAGCACACAATTAGGGTGACAGGGCCTCACACAGGGTGAAAAACAACAAGGGTTTTGGGGGAATTTTTATAAGGGACCCTATGGAATTGAGCTACACATAGCCTAAGGAAGGTAGCACAAAATGGAAGACAGATGAATGCTGGGTAATACTCATTCTTAACAGAAGTGAGTTTTAGACTGTTAAATAGATATAATCATGAGACTAGTTTGGGTTCTGTGTCACACAGCAAGCCCTAGGAAACAGCTCCATGCATGATAAACATTGGCTAGAGGAAGGCCGCTCTGTTCTTCCTTACAGCAGATAGCAAACAACGGCCTTGCAGATGTACTAGTTAATTGGCTTTGTTTAGTTACCTTACTTTATAAACAATCTAGCTTATATTGTTTTGAGAATAGGTTGCTGAGTATGTAAACAATTGCTGTAACCTTTTACCTTTGTATGACGTTGCTTTGAGTGACATGCATGTATCTTTGAATGTATGATAAACCTATAGAGCTTCTTCTATTGAGGGGAGGAGTCAGACCAGTCTGTTTCCTTGCATGGATGTAGTTCTGCTCACTCTCTCTGCACTTTGAGATCAATAAAGAAACTCTGACAGATTTCACCAACAACAGTGTAAGTATGAAATTTTCTTCGACAGGGTCAAGAAAATATTTTAAAGAATAGGAGCGGAGGAGAGGTGGCACAACCCTTACAACTGGGCTCACAAAATTAGTAATTACCCCTGCCTGTAATACATGGGAGATGGGGAGGGAGAGAAGAGAACAAAAGAAAGCACGAGCAAACAAAGCGTACAGGAGATCAGGGGAGGGGATTTGTTTTTTCAAAACTTACTAGATTTCTGAAAGGATGAGATGCGTCTTCATTCCCTGAAACAGAGAACCTGTTCCTCAGATCTAACTATCTCCTTCACTAGCCTGTCTTTTTCTTTGCCTTCTCTTCATGGTCACATACCTCAATTGGTTACCCTCCTCCAGTACTTCTCATTGCTCAGGCAGTGATTGAGAATCTTGCATTCGTGGTGTAACTTCTTCACTTCTTGGCATAACAAGTTCTTCCAATTTCCTTTGATACTCCATGAATGTCACCAGCCACATCTCCAAACCCTGGATCTTCTCTTCCATGAGCCTGATAAGCTGACATTTCATGCACACATAAGACTCATCCACAGTCAAGAAGGGTATACATTCCACAACTTCCATAGCTAACCATCCTCTTTGTCTCTGTTCCTCCACTGGTTTCCTCAGCTTCCACTGCAGTAGCCATTGTTCTTGTTGCTTGTGGACTCCTAATCGTCTGCTTGTAAGGTGACCAGGAACCAAGGAACAAACATCCTGCTGCCTCTGCTAGCAAACTCTCCTTATCTTCCCAGCTCCTTTACCTCACCAGCCACTAAAAGCCTGAATGCTTATATAGCCTAGATCTCTCTCTCATGATTAGCCAATTAATGGGGGGGGGAAACCTAAACAGGGAAAAAGTCCTAAAGTACCCAAAGCCCCAGCAATAAATAAACCCTAGAACCTAGGCCACAACTAAACCAACCATCACAGCACAAAACTACTGCAGGCCAGTACACTTGGAAACCTTGATGAAGTCCCCTCCTAGCACAGGATCCACTGCAGGTCAGTACAGTCAGCAGCGGGTAACATTCCCCCAAACTGTGTGGGGAACAGTCCAGGGAAACACTTGGGGGGGGGTTGAGTCCTTCCTTCCTTACCAAGTCCTAGTGGAGGAGATGGCTCAGGGCTCTTCTCCTGGTGGTATGGACATCAGCTGAAGGCTCTTTTTCTAGCAGGAAGTAGCAACTGAGGACAACACTTCCACATTCATGTGTGCTCTGCTGTTCAGGAGATTGAGGCTCCATTCCTTCCCAAGTGCAAATTTAGGGGTGGATAGAGCAGTTGCCATCTTCCACACCCCTAGCTTTGTGGGGGATGTATCCGCCACAATAACTACGCCCATGATCAGAAACTGGTGTGACCTCTCCTAAGCGCAGGGCCCATTGCAGGTCAGTGTGCTCAGACACACTAGTGGGGCCACTCCTAGCACAGCATGGGGCCCACTGCAACTCCATGCATGTAGATAACTGAGTGCGGCCAGATGCCCCTGGGACAAACCAAGGTAAAGATGAATAGCTGTTTATTTGCTGTTACTTGCCTAACTGTTTAAATACCTAAAAAAGCCAACCTGACACTGAGAGCATTTACTCTGTGTGTGTCTGTGTGGTGTGGGAGAATGTGTACCTATATTAAGAACTTATCTGTACAGGGAGAGGGAGGCTTACAGTCTACCAAGGAACAGATCAAACCCTTCCTGATGAGTATGATCTGCACATGGGTTACAGTTATCAGCGGATTACCATCCATCTGACCTTTGTCTCTTGCAAACTCTACTCCTACTGGTTTTAAAGTATGAAATAGATTGTTATCAGTATCAGTTTCCTGATGTGCATGCCATAAGAAATAAGGCTCCCTCAACCAGATAGACTGCAGAATGCAAGGAAACAGCTGAATCTTGCAGCCATGGACAGTGCTTGGATAGCAGTGCAATTCTTGCATAGAAATAGGGTAGCTGAAGTGTAGTGAAGCTCACAGAAGAATGGTCCATCATTAAAGTCAACAAGAGTTTTACCATTTATTTTAATAGTGCAGGGGTGCTGGATGATTCCCAGGACTGGTGGGTTTTAGGGGTGGGACAACCAACAGCAGTACTTCCCAGTACCTGGCTTGTGACCCCATTTTGAAACTTAAATATAATCCCATCAGGGGCGGTGGGCCCTCCAGGAATGCAGGGGCAATGCACCTCCTGGCCCGCCACGGGTACCCCGGCCGGCGGTAGCTGGCACTTTAAAAATAAATTTTAAATTTTAAACGGCCCCGTCAGCATCGTGCTGAATGTGTGCCCCAGGGGGCACTCTTTCATTGCAGGGGCCAGGCAGGGGGAAATTTCATACAGGGGCACCCAATAGAGGCACCCCTGGTATGAACTAAGAGCTGTGCGTGCATCAGCAGCTCCCAGCCCCCATAACAGCCCTGTCAAATTTCATGTACACTGGTTGGACTATGAAGATGTTACAGTCAGACATACATTTATAAGTTAATTGCTTATACCACCAGGACCCATTATCCAATCCTTCTGAAAGTTGACAGAGATAGTAAATGTAGGAAGGGGTATAAACTTGCCAAGTTTCATCTACATTAAATGTGAGGCAAAGAAGTTACAGCTAAGAATGTATATGAAGTTTTTTGCAAAATAATATAATTAAACTGCTTATAAAATTGGAAGCCTTTATCCAGTCATTGTGTAATTTGGTACACTTAATGCCTTCCACTGGTATAATCCCTCCAAGTGTCAGCCAAATATAATGAAAAACAAAAAAGGTACAGCCAAAAATGTGTTTTCCATTGAAACCAATGGAAAACAAAAACGAAAGCAAAAACAAAAATGACAATTTAATATTTATGAAAATGAAAACTACATGGGCCCCTGTGCACACCTCTAGTATTCCACCCAGGGCATGAAATTTCAGATCCAATTTCAGAAGCCAAAAAAAAAGTTCAGTTGCCAGATTCAGTTTGGGCACCAATGCCTCTCAAGAGCCTGCAAATTTTGTACTGATACCACCCTTTCATCCAAGTTGTTAATAAAGATGTTGAATAATACCATACCCAGGACAGGGCCCTGTGGGACCCCACTTGATACCTCCCCTCCAGTTTGAGGATGAGTCATTCATGATCGTTTTTTGCATATGGCTCTTCAACCAGCTGTGAATCCACCTGGTAAAAACGTCTTCTAGCTGACACTGTGCAAGTCTGTCACATGAAATTTTGAGGATCACATGTGAAATTTTGTCAAATGCTTTGATGAAATTAAGATATATTATGTTCACAACATTCTCATCATCCACTAAACTAGTTACTCTATCAAAAGAGGAGACAAGATTAGTCTGGCATGACTTGTTCCTGACAAATCTGTCCTGGCTACAAGTAATCACTGCACTTTAATCAAGATGCTTACAGACTGACTGTTTTATAATCTGTTCTAGTATCATCCTAGGGCAGTTAGGCTGACTGGTCTGTAATTTCCTGGATCCTCCTATCCCCCCCTTTAAAATATAGGGACATTTGCCTTTCTGCCATCTTCTAGCACCTTGCCCGTTTTCCAAGAGTTCTCAACTATAAATGACAGCGGTTCTGAGAAAACTTCAGCAAGTTCGTTCAGTACCCTAGGATGTAATTCCTCTGTCCCTGAAGACTACAAAGTATAATCAATATCAATTGGGATCATGACTCCATTTACAGATGGCGTAGCCTTGGACGGGGTGCTGACCTGAAGTCTGGGAGTCTCTGGCCTAGGGATATATAGATCTCCAGAATTGCCAAATTCCCTCTGGAAGGACTGGGTACATTTGTGCCAGAGCTCAAACCAATATTCCAAAGAGATTGGGCCAAAAGTTTCCATACTTTCAGCAACAGATGTTGGTCCAACAAATGATCTCATCGGAACTACTTTGTCTCCATATCTTACATTTGGGACCAGCACAGCAAATTCATTCTCTCACTAAACTTTGATATTTAATATGTACGCAACTTAAGATTGGCGTTTGCACACATACACACAGCATCGCATGCAGTAGTAGAAATTGGCAGTGCAATCCTCAAGCTGCTGAACCAGGGCTAGCCCTACTGATGTGAATAAACATTTGACAAGCCAGCAACCTAAGCAAATTAAATAAAAGCTGGATTTCACATGGACATTTGCAAGGGGGCAGATTCCACCTTGAAGTTTTGTTAACAGAAAGGAACTTTCAAATTTGATCAATGAATTTGAAAAGCTCTTGTTTGTGGATTTTGCTACAGCCCTGGGCAAATTTTGTGTATCGTGGCCTGGAGCTGTGTGGAAAATTCATCCACACCTTGGCCAACAGGATGGCCACCTTTCAGTTTGTTACCGTAAGAAGAGGCATGACACAACAGCCCTCAATACTGTTTGTGATTATATGCTTTTCCCAGACATGACTCGCCTTCAAACACTGGTGCATGTAAACAAGGCATGCTTGGCTTTTGGGGGATGCTTTGCTCCTCCTGTGCTGAAACCACAGTCACTGGCGCTGCTGGGATACCCATCATTCAGCCACTTCCCCAGGCTCTGGCTCTGCCCCTAAGGGCAGCTCAATCTAGGGAGGGAGGGGAGGAATGAGAGTCCCAGGAGAAAACTGGGCCTCTGCAAAGGCTCCAGTCTGCAATGTTGTGCTCTCCTTCCTGCTGAAGCTACTGCTGTCCCTCAGCAACAGGGTATGTCTCACTCAGGCCTGCCAGCTACCCAACCTCCTCCAACAACCAGCTGAGCTCCTAAACAGCTGCCTGCAGCCACTGACAGCACTACCTCCCCAGGGCTCCGTCCTTCCCATTAATCCCAAATGGCTCCCACCTACAGACTCCTCCCGCCCCAACTGCCATGGAACCCTCAAGCTCCCAGCTTCTCCAGGACTCTTTGTTCTCTAGTGCCCCCTAGTGTGAGAGCTGGTTATACTATTTTATCCAAGAAACAACTACAACAGAAAACGAAAGTATGGAAACAGGATGGAAGACCTTAAACTAGAACTCTCCAGATAAAGTCAGGATGGATGGAAATCCTACTGACCAAACTGGATAATCTTGGTGCATGGCTTTATGCTAAACCAGGGCTTGGCTCTGCTGATCCCAATGACTCCACCAGTCCCATGGTCCCACCAGTTGTTTAACGCTTGAAATTAAGCTGCAAATACAAGAAACAAAACAAAACAACCCACTCACAAAATCTTCTCTGCAAGGGTCAAGCAAGAATTTACTGTCAGGGAAAGAACAGGCCTGGCTGAAGCAGCATTCCTGTTTGTTGAGTCCAAGGACACAGGCCCCCTCTACCAGCACTGTGCACATGCACCACTGCTGGGTTGTGTGATACTTGGTAGGCTCTGATGAAAGAGTTTTAAGACAGAGGCGTTTATTGGAGGTTTTATTCTCATGCTGGGTGGAATCAAGACAACAGCCGACATTAGCCTTCACCAGGCGGATTCCCACATGCCCGTCTATTAGGTGTCCTCCACATGACCTCCACTTGCTCACCACAGATCTGCTGCTCTCATAGCAGAGTCCAGGGACATCGCAAGCCCACCGCGTGAGCCAATCACGGCTAATGGGTGTCCACGTCTCGTCAGTTAGATTTACCCGCAGCCTCTTTGGCATTCATGTCCACCAGCATATAGAGTCCTGCCTGGCATGCCTGGGCAGCTGAGAGCGGTAGGAATCTCCCTTCCACAGAGTAATCTCTCAGCTGAGAGGTAAGCTAGAGATCTTCCTCCTTGCAGTCTCCCTTCTCTGCAGCCTCTCAGGTGAGAAGCGGAGTGGGTGACTGTAGTGCAGAGGCAGCCGCAGGGAGAGAGATCTCTAGCGCCACTGGTGAAAGCTGCTGCAAGCACATGAAATATGGGCAGGGGGCTGCCTGTTCACTAGGCTGGAAGCACTAATGTGATCGGCAGCTGCACAGTCCAAACTCTGACTCCAGCAGGCTATCTTCTTGTTTATTTCCACCCTTTGTATCTAAAGCCTGTCTCTCAGTGTCCGGTGGAGACGACCTGTCCAGGTATATGTAACAACTTACATATCCCTGCAAGGCTAGACTGAACTGGTAACAAGCAGGCTCTTAAAGAAATGTCATCTTCACAGGTTCTGGCTGTTTTAAGTTGTGCTCTGCTGTCCAAACAAAGTCCAAAATGAGGGGGGACAGCTCCTATTGCCTCCCCTAAACTCCACCCCATATCTGTACCCACAAATAGTGGCTGCTGTATTCTATCCACTCATTCCACTGCCAAATAATTAATATGCCAGTAGGGAACTGAGTGGCACAGGGGGAAGACACCTTCTTCATTTCAGTCCTTGGTGGCACTTGTGTTTGGATGAAAGCTTGTTGACTTGCTAGCTGTGGTGGTTTTGCGGTGTGACAGCAGAGAGTGGTGTGGTGTGCTTTCTTGGCCGTGTGGTGTTTGCTCATTCTCCCGTCAGCTCCTTTAGCAGGAAAGGCTGTAAAACAAAAATATATACTTGCCCCCAAGCCACTCAGCAACACAATCCCAGGATTAGGGAAGATGGATGGGCTGCTCACCTTCCTCTGGCAGGGAAATTTATCTGGTTTCTCCTGTTTAGACCTGTGTGTGCTGTCGGTAGCAATCAGGAGAGAGGCTTTGGGGGTTGGGGAAATGGAGAGGTGTAGGAGAGGAGAGTGTCTCTTATCCACAAAGGGCAAGATTGCAGTGTCTGCGACATTGCCCTGTGCAGGGGGCAGTATGGTATAGCAGACAACCCACATCATAAGGGGGGTGGGCCAGAGAGACTTCCCCATCCCCTTTCTGACATTGCCACACTCCTGTGGAGCACCATGATGCCCTGTAAGGGGCAGGGCTTTCTGAAAGGGGCATATCAGCCTCTTTGCCCACCTCCACCAACATTACCTTGTCCCCTCTGGGTAAAAGCCTGGAGGGAGGTCATAACCCTAGCTGCAGGAGGGACATAAGTGAGGCCTCACCTACTCTCTGCCCCCTTTCAAGCGTCCTGTGCAGCAGCAATCAGTCCCAGCACCCAACAACTAGAGCAGGGGTGGGGAACCTTTTCTGTCCCGGGGGCCACATTGAAAATTAGTACGAGCTCTGAGGGCCACACAGAGGTTCGGTGTGGGGATGCTTAACAGGTGTATTCAAGAAAAGGAGGGCCCAGATCATGGATCTGTGCTGTGGACCTGTCCCCTACCCATGTGCATGCCCTCCTCTCTGCTTCCTTATCCTGAGCTCAGCTTTTCAGTGCTTGGGGGAGAGACTGGATCCAGGGGCCAGATCCAGGCACTGGAAAGGGGCCACATTAAAAACTTGCCAAGGGCCGCATTTGGCCCCTGGGCCTGAGGTTCCCCACCCCTGAACTAGAGGCTTGAGGCCCAATGGGAGTCCAGTGGGACACAGCTGGTCCATGAGGCCAAGATTTGGTCAGGTGCACTCTCTACCTAGGCTCCTTAGGTTTGGGCTGGACCAGGCACCCCCACTTGCAGGAGGCCTCAGCAAAACTCTGTGACATCACAGAGCTCCATAGGAACATGGCCACAATGGAAAAAGATGGGGGGACTGGGAACTGGAACACCCATGACAGGAACTCCTTTCATTGTCCACACATCCAGGCTGATCTCAATCCAGCTCAGAGCCAGGCAGGTGAAACCAGGGGAGGTGAAGGGACATGACCTCCTGCGTTTGGGGTGCAGAGGTCAATCTCCTACTTAATTTCTGCCCCTCACGACCTTTGCAACAGTGGCCGTGACACCAACATGAGTTCAGAATTGAGGAGGTACAGCTCACCCTATGCCAAACTACTTCACTCAGGTTGACACTTCTCCTGGGGAAGAAAACTGAACACAATTTTGCATATATGTGCATTCAGTGATTTATATTTATTCACAATTAAAATAGCCCATTGTCTAACACAGAGGATAAGTTTTAAATAATATCCAGCCAGGTGGCAGCAGCAAGAAACCAGGGTACAGTTTCCACACCACTGGCTCTAGACTACATATCACAGATGTTACCCCAGCATTCCTTATTTTCAAACCGCCCAGCTCTCCAGAGCCCCATTGAACAGGCACTCCACAGCTCCTTAGCCCTCATGTTTCCAGACATTTTGCATCAAGATCTTATGTTAACCTGGACACCAGAAAAAGACACCCAGTTCCTAGAGCAGGGGTAGGGAACTTCCAGCCCATGGGACAGGTTTGACCCACAGCTGCTGGAATTGGTCCCTTTCCAATTCCTGGAACTGACCTACAGATCCAATCCCTACCTTCAAGTACTGACAGAGTGAGCTAAAGGGAAGGGATCAGAGATGAGGGCAAGCGTTTGGTGAGGTGACGGTGTTGGGTGTGGGGGATAGGCTTGTGGAAGGTGATGGTAAAGGTTTATTTTACTTGGATTTTATTCTATATTTCTGTGTTTTTGTATTATTATATGCTATAAATAAATAAGGACAGGGCATGGATCCATGAACTGGACCCTCCCTCTTTCCCCCTTAAACACACCTCTTAAGCACCCTCACCCTCATCTCCTATCCAGCCCATGGAGCTTGTACTGCATTGATCCATACCTGTACAAAAAGGGCACAACCACTGGCCCAAATCCCTATGCCAGACATGGGAAAGATCAGCTATGCTCCGGGTGCTAGTGTAATATGAAGAATCCTGGACTCCCCCTGTTCCCCTGGGCCATTCTGCCTTTAAGAATCAATCATCTCTCTCTGAATAATACGCAGCATCTTCCCTCCACCGTAACCCATCATCAACATCTGCAATCACAGGGGTTGCCACTTCACCACAGAACTGCTGACAGCGTGTGCCTTCTAATCAGCTGCCAAAGCTCCAAGGAAAATTAAGAGAACATTCTCTCTCAAGACAATTAGGCTTCCCTCTTCCCCTGGGCTTTATTCTGGTAATTATTATTAGGAGAGCTTTGCACGAACACAGGATCTTTGTCTTTAAAATGAGCGGTTGTCTATTCCTCACCTGAAGCCAACTAATACTGACATTGCTAGGGCTGAAGCGGCATTGTTTGTCATTTTGCTACTTACTGTTGTGACGTTTCAACATTCTTCCTACCGATCAGATGGCATTTTCCATCAGTTTCTGATATTTTGTGGTGGTTTCCGATATTTTACAACATTTCCAGCAATTTGCAGCTTTGCAACATTTCTAATATTTGACAATAGTTTCTGGCTTTTGCAAGTTTTCCCTTTGCTTTCTGGCAGCCCGCTTCAAGCCCATGTTCCACTGTCCATTCTGGTGCCCCATGGCAGGACTCATGTCACCTGCTTCACCGCCTCTTACGGCTGCACCCCAAACCCCACCCAACTGGCTGCAGCCCCTCCGGCCCATTCCCCACCCTCACAGTTACTGACCAAAGACATGAGACAGTGGCAGCAGCACAGGGTCTGACTCCATCTGGAGATCTTGGTGTCAGGGTCAGAGGTGAATAGTCGGGACACAGGGGTCTTGTGCTGCAGGATCACATGTGCAGGCTGGGGGCTGGGCATGTGTGGGGATCCCAGGGGGGCGGGAGCACCTCAGCCCCATGAAGTTCGTGCCTGGTGAAGTTTATGCAGGGGTTGCTTTGCTGTAATTTGTGGAACTTTGCTGTAATTTGTGGAACCTTTCAAAACTTTGCAACACAACACTTTCTGAAACTTTGCGACACTTGTGACGTTTAAGTATTGGACTTGATTGGGGATATCGTGCCGGGAAAATGGCAACAGAGGGACAGTTTACAACAAAATGGTTGGAAACTGTAACATGTCATTTCAGGCCTAATTTTGTGCCATCATAGTTGCTCCCATGGCAACCAGCAGTGATGTCACCATCAGAAGGGGATGACTTCAAATGTGGAGGGAACTCACTGGCCATTGAATTCTGACAAAGCTGCTGCTGCCTCTTGGATAGAAACAGAGCAGTGCTGCATTCAAAGTCAGTACAGCTTTGCTTTTCTGCTCCTTCCCCCTTGCATTTAAGCCCAACAGGCATCCACACTGAAGCGGGAGCAGGGCTTAATCGGGGGGAGGGGGGCCTTGCCAGGGCTTAGCCTTGGCAATTCAATTTAAGGGGGGGCTGAGTCCTGGGAAATATTCCCACTAGGAGTGTGCACCCAGAAATGTGAAAGGCTAGGAAAAGGCTGATATTGGCCATTTCAGAGTTATTATTAATTATTATTATTATTCAGAGTTAGCAATGAAGGCTGGAAGAACCCTGGGTGGTTTATTCGGCATTCATTAATGACTTCTCTGTCCCATCCCCTGCCCTGGTCATCATATAGATTCAATCACAAGAACTCCTGTTTTACATTCAGCTGTAGAGAGGCAGGTTAGTCTAGTGATTTGATAACTAGCTGCGGACTATGGTTCATTTCCCTGTTCTGTCAAGTTTGGGACAGCGGGCATGGGTTATGAGGGAGGGGTGGGGCTTGCAGGAAAGGTTTGAGCCCTGGCAAATCATTTTTTATAAATTAAGCACTGAGTAGGAGATTCCTTTCACCTCTTTATGCCCATTGGAAGTCATAACCCTCGGGGCATGACATCACAATTAGTTCCTGCTGAGATAATTAGGATGTGAGCAAGAGAGGATTATGACATCAAGCAGTTAATAAGCAGCAGGGGAGAGATGAATTTTCATTTCCTTCTGAAGCTTTCCAGCCTAAAGGATCTTCGGTGCACTGTACAAGATATGCAGCTCCAAAGAAATGCAGCTATCTCTGGGATGCGGGGGTCAGTATAGAGAAGACTAGGGAGAGCAATTCCTTTGAGATCCCAAATGTCTATGCACAAGCTTGGGCTGTGATCTACAAACCACTTCCTCTGGAGTAGCCCCATTGAAGCCCTGTTTTGTAGAAAGATCCCTATTCCAGACTGTCCCAATGAAAACCTGCCAGGAATCAACTCTACTGGACCCAGGATCCATTCCTCCTCTGACATGGGTCCCAAAGTCTGATATCGGATTTTGGATTTTACCCTCCTGGATCTATTCACTGTACATGGCAATTTCTGTCTCTCAAACCAATCATTTTTACTACAGTTGAAACAGGTAGGGGGGCACCTTATTCTCATGTTTTTAGGTAGCCCTTTGAATACCCAAATAAGATCTGTGACCAAAATAAGTACTCACATATCCATTGGGGAGGAATTGGGGCGGGGGAGGGGTCTGTTTGTTTGGTTTTGGTTATTTTAGTTGTCTGGCCGTTTTGATACTTTGTTTTACATCATTTTTGGCAATTGGGCACGCACAATGGGGCTAGTAGGATGTAACTGAAATACCGAAATGGCCAAACAACTGAAATATTAATAACCAAATCAGAATAGAACAAGGGACACAGATACCTGGCAGAGCCTAAATGGCTAGCGGTTATTACCTGAACTGCCATCCTCGGTTTGGGCAGGGTATATTCAACAGGCTTACCTGTTTTTTCGAGTACTTGTTTCAGCCCTAGTTTGTACCCATCAGGTACTTTTCCAGAAGCTTACTCTTTCTCAGAATCTGCCCTTGCTGTGAGTGCATTTTTCAACTTCTGCAAAATTTACCTAAGAAACTTCAGTTGTAATCATAAATTGCCCCTTAGTCAGAATGTTTTAATCTATCTGTGTAAATCCTTACACCTCTCATATTTCTCAATCACTACTTTTGCTTTGAGGCAACAATTTTGATTGCAGATGTCTAGCTCCTAGGCTTTTGCTCTATTACATAACTACAGGAGCCAGAGCCCATTCTGCTTTGCTTAACATACCAGACCTAGCCTTTGTGGTAATAAAAGCTGCCCTATCAATTAGGATACCTCAAAGAGAGGGTCTAGGAGAGGGGAGTTTGTCAGGACACTGAAGAAAGAAGGTCCCCCCCTCCCCCGCTTGTATCCTTCCTATGGTCAGCTCATGGGGGCCAGGGGGAGTAGTGTGGGATGGGGGGAGCAGCAGCCATTGGACACACTCCTGGGTTCATGGGCTTTAGCATAACATTGGAGGGCACACTTGTCCTTTATAAGCCTTCCCAGGAGGACAGTGAACATCAAAAGTAGAGACTTTGACACCCTCCTTCCTTCCCTTGATAAAATGTAGTTCCCTTTGCGAGGCACTTGACAAGTGGGGGCTTTCCATGGCTCTGCTGTGGACATAGCTAGTTGCCTTATTAAGGACTGGGAAGAAAATTCTCCTACCCCACTAGATTGGCCATGGTGTTGGAGATATTTTCACTTTCCCCACAGCAGTCAAGTGGAGAGTCCCATTAGTGCCGCTAGTTGTTAGCTAGGTAATTTTGTTTGGGCCACCGCTTGCTATCCTGGCTCAGTAACCCAGAGGAGAGTGCTCTCCTGAGTGAGATGGCATTAGAAGGTGTTGGGAAAGAGGAAGGCTGAAGGTCTTTGGGTAGTGCTGCCTAATGCTGCCCTGGTGGGTAGGAGGTGAAGCTCACTGGTCTTCTGGGCTGATCGGTGGGGTTCCTTCTACTTAGTACCCCTTCCAGTTGCCCCAACGTTCATTGGTGGGATGAAAATGCCCTGAAATAATTGGCGTCACCAATTCAGCCCTACCTGTGGGTGTCAGACAAGTGCACAGTGGATGCCAGGGGTTAGATCTGGGATAGGCACCACGGAGCCAAGTGACGGTGTTCGACAAACCTGGGTTGGCTGATGGGACTGGTTACGGCGGGGTGCCCTGTGTGCACTGTGTGTTGGTAAACTCTTATTAAAGTGGCCCCATTTAAACTCCAATATCTCCAAGTCTTCCTGCCTGCCTGCCTGCCCACAACAATATTGGTTGGAATTTTCCCTGAGGCAAAAAGAACACCCAGCTAGAATCTGGCAGACAGAACCAAACCTGATAGGACCCAAATAGCCCATACTACAAACCTGAGGGACTAGCAGAGGGCAAACTCCATCAGTGATGAGGGACACCAACCCCACTGCCCTTTTCACCAGCATCACCTCCGTCTTGTCAGGATTCAGCTTCAGGTGGCTCACCCTCATCCAGTCCCCCACAGCCGCCAGACACCAGATAAGCACCAAGACTATTGGGTCTGGGTCTGATGAAAAACAGAGGTAGAGTTGGGTGTCATCAGCATATTGATGACACCAAACATCAAACCCTCTCATGACCTCATCCAATGGCTGCATATACACGTTGAACAGGCGAGGGGACAGAACGGAACCCTGCAGGACTCCACATGAGAGGTCGCAGGGGGATGAAGAACAATCCCCCAGCACCACTTGCTGAGTTCTTCTGGTCAGGAAAGAGCAGAACCATTCAAAAACAGTCCCACCCACCCCGTCTCTGGCCTGCAGGTGAGTCATCAATATCGCATGTTCAATGGTATCAAACGCAGACGGTAGATCTAACAAATCAACAGGGTCGATCGACTCTGTTCCATTTTGTGGCGGAGGTCGTCAACCAAGGCCACAAGCACAGTCTCAGTGCCATAACCAGGATGAAAGCCAGACTGTGAGGGATCTAGAAAACTGATGCAGTCCAGATACTCCTGCAGCTGCTAAGCCACCACCCGCTCAATAACCTTCCCTAAACAGGGAAGGTTAGAGACAGGCCAATAACTGGTGTGGGAGTCCATGTCAAGCAATTATTTCTTGAGCAGAGGCCACACCACCGTCACTTTGAGGCAGCCCGGCATTCTGCCCTCCCAAACGGAGGCACTGACCACCCCCACCAGCAATGGCCCCACCCCCAACGCCTCCTGACTGGTCTTAACCGGCCAGGATGGGCATGGGTCTAGTTCACAAGAAGTGGCTCTGACCACCCCAAGAACATCCTCTGCATCAGCGGGTGACACCCACTGAAACTGATCCCACAAAACCGGACAAGGCGGGGCTTCCATAACCTCTGGTTCGCCTAATGTATTAATTGCAGTGTCAAAGTTGTGGTGAATCCAAGTGATTTTATCTGCGAAGTAATCCACAAACATGTCACAATGGGCACTGGAAGGTTCCAGTTCCAGGCAGAGGGAGGCTGAACCGACCAGCCCCCTCACTGCCTGGAACAGCTCCGCTGGATGAGACTTTGCAGATGCTATGGGGTTTCACCTGTAATCTCCAGGAATAAAAAGGCAGGAAGAAGAGGAGTGAGAACCCAGCTCCCAGTGAGCAGAATGAATTACCTCAGAAAGAGAGGCTCCCTGATTCCAGGCGTAATTCTCCAAACAAAGTAGGATGATTGTAGGGCAATGCTTAGTGACTGACACATCTTTCAGGTGATTCCCTATTTTGCTGCAGGAGGGGAAAGTAGGAGGATTTTAGTCAAATGCTTGGGATTTCTATGAAAAATAAATTCAACAAAGGAGGGAGGGAAAAAGAGAGCAGATAGGCAAAGGGCAGCAAGAGGTTTTTTACTATTCCTCAGTGGGAGAAACTCCAGTTTTAATGACAGAAAATCACCGCATCAGGCCAGCAGCGGGGGAATGTATTGGGAGGCAGAAAGGGGCTAAACCTGACACCCACAAACGGGAGATGACAGTTCAACGTCTGCTCCTGACACCTTGGCAACTAATTATTTCACTGTGCACAGTGGTTGGCTCCCTGGAAAAGCCCAGGGGCAGCCTCGGCCCTGTCAATAAATGAGAGTTTGAGTGGCTAAATAAATAAATAATAGAAACCCTCACCACCACCACTACACAGTCAATTGAACTTTGTGAAGGTCACACAGCCCAGGCAGGGAGCAAATGGGAATGAGAGTGGGGAGGGTCATTCAATGACTCAAAGTGTAAGAACCACAGCATAGACCATTACAGAGATGTTGTTGAATCATGTTAGATGTAGAGGCAGCCAAATTGGAGCGAATTCTGAGAAGAGCCACCAAAATGATTGGAGTCAGGGAGGAAGCTGGAGGGGCTGAATCTTGAAGTGAATCTTGAGCCCCACCCTCTGACATTCTCCCCTCCTCCCCCCAATAGTGGCAGTTTCACCCACTTATCCAGCTTCTGGGAAATTATCAGCAGAGAGCAGACTGGTGGAGGCAGTAGATTTGTAAGAGTTTTTGGTGAGTCTCTTCTCAACCCAGTCACCCCATTGCTCCCACCCCTGGAGTGCTGTAACATCATAACATCACAGCTCTCCATAAGGGGTGGGGCTAACTCATTCTTCCATCCTTTTCTAGCGTGGCCTCACTTACTGTGGAGCACCAGGATGTCA